>FMBT01000807.1:0-12687 GCA_900095095.1 Fragilariopsis cylindrus CCMP1102
CAACACAACAAACAAACTTTTGATGTACCGACGCACCCGTCCGTTTCTCAAGAATGACGAGTTTGTTTGTTGTTTGTTGTTGTTGTAATGAACATATAGACTGAATGGATCCTTAGTGAACTAACCACTAATAATATACCAACTAGTAATAAGCGTCCATCCATTGATCCTGAGCTCTTGATCTCAATCTATAAGGCTATCTTTCTATTCCGTCTCTAGCTAGAACACCCTGTTCCTTGTAATAATGTTTGATGGATTTCATCTCCGTAACTACATCTCCAATAGCAATAAGTTCCTCCGGTGCATCCCGTCCCGTCACTACGACTTCTATCTTTGGATTGCGTTCACGTATTACACGACAAACAACATCGGTTATCTCTAATAACTTGTAACGCAGAGCAATAGTCAATTCGTCCAGAATGACCATGTCGTAGCCACCAGATCCTGATCCTGATAATGATAATATTCGTTCACAGTCCGCTAATCCATCTATCGCCATATTCTTGTCATCCGCTGTGGGTTCATTCTTATAAAATAAAAACATCCCATTTCCGGTATTGTTTGATACAAAGTTGTCCCTCCATGAGAGAACTCCAATTTTGGTTTCATGATACTTCATACTCTTAACAAACTGCCCAATAAATACCTTTTTTTCTGCCATAAGAGCCCGAACGGCTAGACCGAATGCTGCAGTTGTTTTTCCTTTCCATTCCCTGTATAAATATGGACATAACCCTTTTCTTCTTCTTCTTCTTCTTCTTCTTCTCTTCTTCTTCCTCTTTCTTGTTGATAGTAGTTGCATCCATTTTTTTAGTTGATTGAAGTGATAACATCTCAGTAACAAGCAACAAAAATCTAATTACGATAACAAAAATAGATTTTTTTATTTTTTTAAATACAAAACCCGAAGAAACGTGACACGACAACCGCAAAGAGTGAGCGACGAAGATGAACGGGGGACAAAACTTTACCCTTCATCCCCCGAACTAGAGATGTAGCAGAGACCATTTCAAAAAAAAGAAACAAACTTGTTCTTTTTTTTGCATTTTAAAATAGAATTCGAAAAATATCATTTCAGGCGTTTATTTAGTGTACTAATATTCAATTTCAAAAGAACAAAAAAAGAACAAACTTCTTCATCCTACTTATGACACTATTCATTTTAATTATACACAATAGCTCTATCTAATTCTCTAATCGCAACGTAATGAGCGAATAATAATTATTAATACGGTAAATTAAAAATACCGATAATATCATAATATCCATTATTACTACTTAGTCTACTAATGCATCCTTCGCGCTATAGTTAGTAATCGTTAAAGCGAAGGCACGTGCTATTAGTCATAAATATAATGCAATGTGTAACAACTGTAGGTTAAATAATTGTCGAGGTGCGTGACTATTTCACTAATATATATAGAGAATCTAATCGTCTACTGTCCGTATACGAGTAGAAGTTGAATGGTACAAGTCAAGTTGCAGTATTGAACAATAGTTCTTTAACACTCCGCCGAAAATTTTATCGGAATTAGGAGAGTTCAATTGAAGTTAAACAAGTCAAATTATTATATTTTATACGCTAAGTAGCTCTTGCGTTTTTTTGCTCTAATCGGTGACCATTGCACCAAAACATACTACTTCCTCCTGTAGTACCACTAAATTCTTCTTTGTTTCTTAGGAAGTAATCAATACTTCAATTCAGTTTGCTATCATCACATCATAAGCACCTTTATCTTTTTTTTACTAATCAATCATGGTGATCACAATTGCCACTGAAAGTACGCTTCGCCGATGAGAAGCAAATGATAAGAATGAAGCTTCCAATGGCGCTTCTTCTTCTTCATGGGTGGAGGTGATAATAAAGAAGAAGAAGACGTAGACGCGATGATGACAATAACAACAAGAACAGCAATAAACGACGACGATGACGATGATATGAAGAAAGTCTTTCCTAAGAAGCTACAAAAGGAACTGAAACACGATCCAGATTCATCAACAACAAAATTGAACGATCTCACACATCTCTTACGTTAGAGGACGTATTTACGGTTGGGCTTTCTGCTACTACCTTGATAATAATAATAGTAGCAGTAGCTGTAATTATAACAGTAAAAAAACACGTCAGCAGCATCGCAGGATTCATTTGCGTTGTCTTATTCTACTACATGCTCATACAGCGCCATAAAAATAATGGATACCGTTGAGGTATTTGACATTGAATGTGATTACACCCTGAAGAAATATCAAATATATGGTTTACACAGGATGAATATAAAGGTTTTTCGAAACATTGTGATGAGGAAGCCCAACGAGTTGAATATTGTACCAAACAACGTAAAATCAAAAGGAAGATCCATGATCGAAAACGTCTTCATAGACAAGCTAAACGTAATCAAAAGAAAATTCAAAAACAAAAGGAACAAGAAGATGAGGAAGATGGTGATAATATAATTGAAACAGTAATGATGATACAAATACAAATAACGAAGAGGACAATAGTGAGGAAGACGATGACGATGATGATGATTACGACGACTATGATGATGATGATTATGAGGATGATGATACACCACTTGGATTGGAGGCATGGACTATTGATGGGTATAAAACAAGACAACGAAATCAAAAGAATGCAATTGATAGTGTTTTAGATGAACAATTTTCATCATGGGATCGTGGTATGTTAAGCCAACCAAGTGTTATTTCTGTATTATATTTTTCAGCAAGTAAGGCATCCAAGAAATTTTCTCATATGAAAGCAACCAAATTAGCAACTCATGTGAAAAAGTATTTACTTGAATCAACACTTAAGGAATATGCTGATGCAGTACAAGCGTTAAGTATATTACAAAAATCATTACATTCGATTAAGAATGGCAGTCACAGCACCAACATTGACAGCAGCAACATTGACGGTAACAGTAGTCACAGCAATAATCACAGCAGTAGATGGGGTGCTGGTGACGTAAGAAAACGAAGGGCATCCACTGGTTGTATCATTAAAAAAGCTATATCTATTGCGGAGTTATCAGCATTAGCAGTACAGAATGATAAGAGCTGCAATTTTGATGATGAGTATGACGACGATGATGATAATGATAATGCTGATGATACTAATATGCATGATGCTACTGCTGATGGAGATAACAACAACAACAGCAACTACAACAACAATTGTGATGATTCATGTAATAGTCTTTCCAGCTTTGCAGGCCATTTATTACATGCAAAACCAACAGCATTCCGACAGCTTCCTCCTCCTAAATTTATGGGTGGTAATACCAGTAGTAAGGACATTATTGATCTCTTGCCACCGAAGGTTGAGAGATGTCTATCACCGTCGTCTCCTACTACTGTTATAGGTGATGATACCAGCAGTAAGGACATTATCGGTCTCTTACCACCGAAGGTTAAGAGATTACTATCACCGTCATCATCGTCATCAACGGTGGTGGTAAGAAACAAGAAATCTAAGGAACCGAATCGAAACTCATCATCAGCGTCATCATCATCATCATCATCGTCATCATCTGGATCTACGGCAGGAAAAACTCCTCAATCCGTACCTAAAAAGAAGATTAGTGTTAGTAAGTCGGCTAGTAAGAAACCAGGATCTACTAGGACTAAAGATAAAGATAAACATACGATTGAGAACGATTTTGCTAATGAACGATCTCCAAAACCCAAAAGGATTAAAAAACACGACTGCATACCGACTCCACCATTATCAGACAAGAAACTCAGTGCCAAGTCCTTGACGGGACGACGAAAGCCAGAGAGCATACGACTGCTAGTAGAGGTTGATGACACTAGTCAGCACGATGACGATATAATAAAGAAACAAAAGAAGAAGAAGAAGAAGAAAGAGAAGAAAGCGGCAGCAGCTCAAAAGGTTCAACAGCCACCATCAAGTCCAAAATCTCCAAGTAAAGGTCGGAAAGGAACGAATGCTACTCCTACTACTCCTACAACAACTGCAACTACTACTACCCCCACGTCTAAACAAAAGAATAAGGTAAAGTTGGTAAAGTTTATCCCAAAGTTTTCCCTTAATTTTGATTCTGCGAGTGTGGGTTCTTCTTCTGGCTCGAAGGCGAGTAAATGCAAGAGCGCCACCGACACTCCCAAGAAATCTAAAAAGAGTAAACAACTAAAGAAAACCTCTTCTGAAAGGGGACTAGTATCCAAACTTCGTCTACCACTTAGTGGTTCCTTACATTCCCGTCTACCACTTAGTGGTACACGAGAAGACTTTCAAGCGCAACCACCGACGCGAAAAAAATCGTTTATAACCACATAAAGAAATAATAGTAAAACAGATTCATAAATATAATATACATGGACACATATTGCATGAACACTTCCTTATTTTAATTGATCAGCAAAACGAATTTTCTCAGTCTATTACTATTAATGCATTGGTATATAGCGACCTCTTAGTCAGTACTGCAGTCGAAATGGTAGGAGTAGATAACAAGCAATTATCACGGAAGTCGAGATCCCACGATTTCATCTTCGTTCAGTAAAACAAGCCAATTATTTTCCAAGCTTCGGCAGAATACATTATACTGGATGCACGCTTGTGCAGTCTACTGTCAGACTCGACTCGAGATAAAACGTTTTAACTTTTCTTCCTCTATATCTCTTCTTTTTCGAAACTTCTTAGTCGCACTGTTATACTATACTCTTACTTTTCTTCTACCAGAGGCTGTGTCGTGGGACATGGATCTTGGACAATGTTTGGAATGGATCCGCATGTAAAAGCAGCTGTAGATAATAAACCTGATCGTCGTCGTGTTCGTCCGGCAAACTTGTCGAAAGTTGGAGCTGAAAGCTCTTCGTTGCATGCCAAACAATCATTCAAAGCACAATCTGGTGCCGGTCCATTACTAGGCTCAGCATTTGTTCTGTTTGTACCAGAATCTGAGAAGAATCGTTCCCTAAGTGTAACAGGTAAATCATACCATTTATTGGAGTCCGACGATGAAGTTCCCTCCGTGGCGTTTGTTGTAACATCAATATTATCACCGCTGCGTGTGGTGCTGCTAAATCCATCTCCACCGAATATGGGCAAGGTCGGATCAAGGACGCATGAACCGAAACAATTTGATGCAGTATTCCATGCGGTATCCGAAAAAATCATTGCACAATCATTTGTCATACCCAGTCCACGATAACATGCTAGTCCATTTTCGAAGGATTTTACCGCCTGTCTTCGACAAAAGCTTCCAGGACTTGTAACACCAACGAAATCAACATTCGCGTACCTGTGATAGATAGATAGATAGATAGATAGATTATGCGTGTAAAGTCAGATCTCTGAGAACATTGAAAGGAAAAAACATACGTACCGGATCATTGGGAGAACAATAACAACAACAACAACACCAACAATAGCAGCAATAGCAGCAAAGTAAAGAAGAACTTACACTGCCAAATCTTGGAGAGTACTACAAACTCCACAGTGACCTACATGAGTGACGAATCCACCAGCCGTTTCAGCATCGGATCGAGATGGATATGTTTTTATGCGATAATATGCGCCACTTTCGCAGGAACCTGCTGTGCTATCGCTCGTTGATATTTCAGGGGTAGCGATATTTTCGGTACTACTATCATTATTTGGTACTACTACCTCAATTTCCGATTGTTGCTGTTGCAGCATTCGTCGTTCTTGTGGCTTTTGCTCATAATGAACAGCACACACTGCACTTTCACCAAGTGTCATCCATTGTTTGTCAGGATCAAGAGGTGGTTCCGTATCACAAACGACTTCTCCATCTTTAATATCACTGTCGTCGTCGTACGGGTTGCAATTTAATACATATGGATTAAGAATTGTTTGTGATTTCCATACATTCAAATGTGATACCTCCGGATAACTTGCTGTGACGGTGGCGGTGTTCTCTTCTGCTGCTGCTGCTGATGGACACGTAAATGATGTTGTATTATCAGGAATACAATAACATCCACCACAATCAGCTATAGACTCATCAACGTCGGTAGCAAAGTAAATAAAGTACCAGACCAGTGTTCCAGCGATAATGATAAAGCCAAGACAGTTAAAAAGAATACAAAACTTTTTTCCACAACTAATTTTATTGTTATTAGAAGAGCGGCCCATTTTGTTGTTATTATTATTGTTATTGTTGTTGTTGTTGTTGCGGTGGCTCTTTTGAGTTTTGACGTTTTGAGCAGATCAGATCGGATTTTGAGCGCATTGATTTTTTTATTGAGTCAATTTTTCTTTTCTGATTCGTTGTTTGTCATGGGAATGCACTGTTCCGAGTTGTGATGCTACTAGGCTATTGTTACTCTTGCTATTACGAATGCTGTACAGTACCAGGTAGTATGAATTATGAATTATAATGAAAAAAATTCGCGTTCTTGATGTCTACTTCTAACTTAGTCTTAGTCGTGTCCGTTATTTTGTAAGTCGTTTGTTTTTTTGTACTATAAGGCCTCACATATAAGCCCACGAGCGCACCGACTTTGACGGGTGACGACAAGACGAGATACGTAAGGCCTCACATCTTTTGCAAATATCAATAAACAATAATTTATTACGACTAAGTTAGGTCAGCTAACTTACCTTCGCTCATCATACGGTAGATTAAAGACAGATCACAACATCAACATTAACAACAACAAAACAATAAAGTCCACGATGGCGGGATGAAAGGTTCTTTACTACTGCGCTTTCTTCCATTGAGAAAATCGAGTGGACACGCAATATCAATACAACGGCCTGGCGCACCTCCATTCCGAACGTCATCATCGTCATCATTAATGCCAGTGCCGCCGCCGGATTCAGATTCAGATGATGATGATGCCTTCACGAAACTGGAGCATACTAATTGGCAAAGAGGTGTAGATGTATACCATGCAGGATTTGGTCCACTAACTTCTCAGGCTGTACCAACTTTACTGGATAAGGCTGGATTTCTTGTTTCCTCATCTTCCTTCCTAGACGATCCGAATCAGAGGAAGGTAATAGAGGAAGAAAGTTTGTTAGATGTTGCCTGTGGTCCTGGACAAGTTATTACTGCTGCTGTATCAAAGGCAAAAAGATGTCAGAATCAAAAAGTTGTTGTTGTTCGTATACAGTGACAGGACTTGATTTTTCCTGTAACTTTATACAACTTGCTAAAAAAAATCTCAAGTTGGATCATCCCGATACAACATCCTCGTCGTCATTCAACATAATAAACTTGGTGGAAGGAGATGCACAAGATATGTCGCCACAATTTGAGGATGAATCATTTACGGCTGTTACCAGTAATTTTGGTATATTACATTTATCAACACCAGATTTATTCTTACAAGAAAGTTATCGCGTACTAAAACCTGGTGGAAAACTTGCTTTTTCCGCATGGTTGGCACCACCGGATACAGAAGGTTTTGATTTAATATTAAGTGTCGTGAATGATGTTGGTAATCCGAATGTTACTATGCCAGATGGACCACCATTCTTTCGTTTTTCTTATCCAGAAGAAATAAAACATTCTTTGAAGGAAGCCGGATTTATTGATATTGATATTACTATTGTAAATTCAATGGAATGGACGAATGTACATTCATCTGATCAACTGTACAATATATTATTAGAAGGCACTGCCAGGACAAGAGAACTATTACGTGGACAAACAAAAGAAGAAACTAAAGCCATTAAGGAGGAACTACAACGACGATACGATGATAAGTGCAGTATTACTGTGACCGGTGGGACAGCGAGATCTCAACGGCGGCATTTACGTATGCCTGCTGTGATATCTTCAGGACGGAAACCGTTGTAGTAGATATTTGACACCAAACAATCAATTCAACGGCAACAATGCACAGTCGCGCCGCCGTGCTAAGTGAATTTGATAAGAAAAACTCACAGAAGGTAAGAAGCTCGTCACCACCACCAACAACAACTAAATGTATCTTGTCTAGAAACATAACGCTTGCTCGGACTCTGGCTGTTGCCCCTCATATCCCAGGGCCTGTCGGCTAGTAGCATTAGCGAATATTATATCAGTCCTGCAAAGCGAATATATAGCCTCTTCGGACGCTTCGAGTTTTTCACCTTTACTTAATTTATCGCATAAAATGATATCTCATTGTGATTAAATTTTTATGAAAAACCGTATCCATTCTTCTAATATATTATACCTGACTTGTACTCACATTTATTATGACTTTTTGTACCTGCTTGAATAAAATAAAAGTATTCCTCAAGTATTCATACAACGAAGAAATTGTAGACAAAAATCGAGTTGCCCTGTTGTTGAAGCAGCTACGGGCATGCAACATTACACGATGCTAACAAAATTCCACGCGGAGTTTCATTGAATACTTTCGATAGGTCACCCGGCGCGAAAATTCAAAAGAATGTTTTTGAGGCGGGTAACGCACTTTAAACGACGACGAACACGATTCTAATTCAATACGTCGTCGCCGACAGTAAGTGGGACGATTGAGAAGCATACAGAGAGAGAGAGAGAGAGAGAGACAGATTACATCATCGTATATGCATAGACATCATGTCCGGATCAGATTTAGCACCGTTCGTTGCAGCTGTTCTCAACGATCGTACGGTAGCAGGGATGATACAAGAAAATAATGAGTTGAAATCTAAATTGAATGACCGTGACAATGAAAGGTTATTAGTGGAAGTAACGGGACAACATGGTTCACCAATTTATTATGAAGAATCGTTCAAAAATGCTGAACGATATCGTGATGATGAAATTGTCCTACGCTTTAATAATGGTAGTGCCATTGATCTTACTACTGATGGTTTGCCATTAAGTTCATTAGATGAAATTGAAATACGATTGGGTGGAGTCGTCGTACAACGATTCAGTGTAGATGATCTAAATATTCAATTCTACGATGATTTTTATGATGAGGAAAATCGAATGGAATATATACATATTCATGGTCCCAATGGCAGCGGTCCAATCGCTTGTGTGCGTGGAATAATTGGACCGCTGCCATTGGGATGGGGACAGAGACATGCAGATGGTGACATGGATTTGACAGACTTGTTAGAAGAAGTTGCAGATGAAAACAATGATCTGACACCTCAAACTTTAATAATTAATGGATTAAGTTTTCGTGAAAAAGATATAACTGGTATTATGTCTTTTATAAAAAAATGAGAGATGACATGACATGAGATAGGTATAATCATCGAATACATACATAGTATTTGATAAATTAACGATCGTTTCGGTACAGTCAGTAGAGAATACTATTTATTTATCTATCTTATATGACATCACAAACTTATAACAAATATCAAGCTTACTTTAATTTCGCACTAAACATGAAGTACAGTAATCTATAGAATACTATGATTATTTTCTTCTTCTTCTAAAGGTAGAATATAATATTGTAAAGAATAATTGTCTAATAATGTCTTTCAATTTATTTATTTTGTGGTTACTATCATTTAATAGTAATGACCGATCATGACCACAAGACTAGTTGCGATACCCGTCGCAGTAGAATGGAGTAGGGAGGAGAAGGAAGTGGATGAAGCAGAAGCTGTTGATGAGTCGTTTCCGATGTCGTTAACGTCATCCACATCAACATCTTCGGTACTAGTAGTTGGTGGTGTAACATAGTTGTTCGAATTTGGAACTTGTGGCCACCCGATCGCACCATGTCGGCAGGTGATCACGGTAGTATTCCACGCACCAATTTGATCGGCAGGACAACATCCCAAGACATTCTCATACGTCTCGGTATCCAAACAATACGATTTCGTATTCCAGGTCACACCAGACGATTCGCATGATGTATAGTCATCCACAGCGGACGGCATTTGAGAGGATCATCATACACTACTGTGACGTCTACTACCGACTCCACATCGTCTACTTCTTGACCATCTGCGACTGTGGGTTGATAACAGTATAACAACAACAGCGACTACGGCAAAAATAAAAGTAAGAAAAGAATAGGAATTGCGAAAGATCGCCATCGTGTTTTTTTCTTTCTTTTCGGGTACTGTACTGTAACTGGCGATATTTCTGACGATGGACTAATAAAAGATAGAAGATGTCTGAAATGTTGTCGCTGCAAAGAAAATCTACATGATGGGTTTACTTTCACACTCAGGTATAATTTTTATGCAATTCAACATACGGTCACACTGAGCACGTCTGGGGCATAAGATAAATGACTTTCATTAGACCGACATCGCGCGAGTGGTCCTGACACTAATGGTGATGACACCATTCTTCGCCTCTTTGTTTTGCGAACAAGCTCTTCTGTTTACCGTATTTCAACGATTCGATTTCACGGAAATACGGTACAGTACAGTACTACTAGTAGTACAGTAGCGCTGGCGAACGAAGTTGTCGATTGAATAGAGAGAGAAAGGACCAAGTCCGGTCTCCCGTACGCGTGTACACGTCTGTAACATACGAGAGGAATTATTGTCGCGTATACATACAGTACATTCAGTATAACATTCAGTTGGGGTTTCTTCTGCACCCTGATATCCATTCCTACTCAGTAGCCTTGTCTAGAATCCAACCAGTGCTGGACCATGTAGGTATATGTAATAGAATACTTCTCTGTGTATTTGTCAGTGAATTTAATAGTACACAACTCTCTCAATTTTTATTGAATTGATTCAGTAGCTATGCTAGTACGTACTTTCAATTTAGAAGCATTATACTGTAGTCACGCTATAACGTAATTTTATCATTCAAAGAAAGAGAGAAAAGTGTACTTAAAATGAAATGATCTATTTTATTTAGGATCTATTATTATTTACTGTCGTTCAATCTATTATGTTGTTTGTTATTTATACTGTCGTTCAATTTCTTCATGTTGTTTTGTTGTTATCATATTATTGTTTATATTATATATTATTGTTACATTATTATTATTATATTATTTATCATTTAATAGTAGTAACCAATCATACCACAACACTAATGCGATATTCACCGCAGCAGACGAAATGGACGAATAATTAGCTGCATCCATGAAGTCGTCATATCTTCCCAGCAGCATCATCTCCAGGAATTCTTTATGTCTTCCACCTCTTCTTCCATTTCCTCCTCTTCGGTAAAATCTTCATTCTCGGCTACCACTGTGGACGCTGTTATTATCCACCCTCCGGGGAGTACCGTGACACAACCAATGATGTCTCATCATCCCAACTTTCAAATTGGTCTCCGGACAACATCCCAACACATTGGAAGATGTCTCGATATCCATACAGTACGATCTGTATTCCAGATTTATCACCAGCGATTCGCATTCTGCATATTCATCAATAGCGGGCGCATTGGAAACCCAGATTACCGGCGACTGGGTGATAACAGTACAACAAGCAACAGCGACTATAGCAAAAAGAAGAGGAGAAGGAGAATTGTGGAAAATCATCATTTTTGTGTTTGTTGTTTGTTTGTTTTTTATTTGTTTGTATTTCCGTTTTCAGGTTGGATATTTCTATTTTGTTCTGTAAAGTGTATTATTATTCTGACAAGTCATCATGTTTGTTCGTTGTTTTCCGTTTTGAAGGTTGGATACTGTATTTTGTTGTATGTGTCTGTGCATAATATAACAATGCCTCACAGCCCGAATCGAGCGATGATTGTACATTTTATTACATAATGATCGCCATCGACGATCGCACGAATCGCATTCGACAAGATCCATAATATTCATACAACTTCTAACTCTCAAACAGGAACAAAAAAACACACGAGCACGACTGAATAAATTGCAGATCACCACTCCGTCACAAACAAGAATGCCGATATATTCACAACTGCAACTATCTACACCTTGTTTTGCTGCTACCAGTACAAAGCTTGCCTTTCTCTAGTACGGAATATAGAACAAACCTATATTGATTTATGACAAGCTAGCTTAATTTCAAAGTAAAAAAAATTGAATAGAATAGAATACGAATTGGATTATTTAATACTGTATCTGTCGTTCAATTTAATGTTGTGTATTTATTATCATATTATTATTATATCATTATTATTACTACATTATCATTTAATAGTAGTGACCAATCATAACTACAAAACTAATGACGGTACCCATCGCAGACGAAAGGAATGTGGAGGAAGATGACCAATCAGCATAAGCAGCATTAACAGCATCATCAGTAAGAGCAGCAGTCGAGTCACTTCCAGATGACGAATCAGCAGCAGCAGCATTAGCAGCAGCAGCACCAGCAGCAGTACCAGCAGCAGTACCAGCAGCAGTAGCAGCATCGATTTGTTCTTGTTCTTCATCATCAAAATCTTCTTCGTTAGCTTTTGATATTGTTGTTGTTGTTGTTGTTTCTGGAAAATCGACACTACCGTGGCTGCATTTTTCCACTAAATCAGCATTCCATGTTGCGATTATTGTCAGGACAACATCCCAAGACATTTTGATCATCATTCTCGCCTACGCCTTCACAGTCAGATTTGATAGTCCATGGATCACCTTCACCAAAAGAGCACGTTGAATAGTCACCGACAGCGGGACGGCATTTGCTGCTATCATATATTGGCCATATGCGACGGGGTTGATAAAAATAGCAACAACGATTACGGCATAAAGAAGAGAGATAAAAGAGGAATAGTTGCTACGAAAGATCATTATTGTTTTTTTGTTTGTTTTTCGTTTTCACGGTTGGGTTATTTGTGTTTATACCAGTATTCTGAACGGTAT
>FMBT01000809.1:0-12441 GCA_900095095.1 Fragilariopsis cylindrus CCMP1102
CCTTTGGTGTATATATTAACCCCATGTGCTTACTTTGGGATAATTCATCCTCTTGAGTGTGTACTAGGTCACATACCCCCCCCCCCCCCAAATGGGAGTGGGCCATTTTCCCATGTCCTAGGCTGCATCACACACCCTTTACCACCTTCCAGTGTGAAGAACATATACCTAGCGCCCCAGAGTCTGGTCCAGGTATCCACCCTATGCATATTAAGCTCAGATTATACCATCTGATTGGGACTTTATACATGCTAGGATGAGGGTTAGAATGCCAGAAAGAGGAGTGGTAAAAACTCAAATACACTAAACTAATAGCATTCAGAAAGACAATTAATCTCTTTTATTTTTAAATCCCAAGAACAGGAGCAGCTACAAAAACTGTCGTCTTGTCGCGTACGGCGCACACGCGCGGTGCCTCACATGTTTAGCGAGCATTCCCATTTTTAAAATTTCAAATCTCTTAATTTTTTTTAATTATGTTTATGCCCTTAATAAGGAGCGAGTGCGGAGAAGCAAAGAGTAATGATACTTCAAATACCGTACTAATTTATTTAGTAGGATCAAAGAAAAAAAAAAAAAAAAAAGCAAAAATAGACAACATTTTTACCGATAGTACAATAGAGAGGCAGAAACAGACTTGAGTTTGATGATTGAGTTGAGAGACAAGAGACTACGGTAGAGGGTGCAAAGAGAAAATAATCTGAATTACAGTACCATACCACAACAATATAATAATAATGATGCTTATACGACGACTACTACGTGTACGTGTACGTGTACTTGTACTTGTGGTAGCACCCATGATATGCGGCGCTGCTGCTGCTACTGCTGCTAATGCTGCTAATGATGCCACGATCGTTACAATGCTTCGAGGAGGAGGAGGAGAACAGCAACAACATCATCATACTCATACTCATACTCAGACTCATACTCAGACTCAGACTCATCGTTTATTGGCAACAGCGTATAATGCTGCAGATAGTGATTCGAATTCTACTGTAGCTGCTGTTATGGATACAACAAAAGAATCTTTCAATACATTTCAACAAAATATTCAAAATATTATATCCACTAATCCAAAAGAATGGACCACGAATGACATCATTATTGTTAGTGCCATTATTCTATCATTTTGGACATTATTACTACTATTAATTTGTTGTATACCACGATGTTGTAAAGCCAAAAAATTACAAAAGATGAAAACGAAGAACTATCCCAAAAAACAACAACGACAACAACAACATGATATGGTACGTCCATATGTAAAACGAATGATTGGTACACCAGGATCAGTAGTTCCACCATTAATATCCAATTTTTCATCACCATTAGAATTAGCATATGGTAATAATTTAAATTTAGATGCCACGAATATCAATAAATTACCATTAGGTGTACGATTGCATGGTGCTGTACAATTACGTCGGAACAATTTAGAAGGACAAAATATACGTATTGCTGTGATTGATTCTGGTATTGATTCATCACATCCAGGTACGTTACGTTTTCGTTTCGTTAAAAATAATTTTTGAAAGAGAAGGAGAGAGTGACGAGCGTTAGTCTCGGTGTGTTTGCCTCCCGTACTCTTTTCTTTTTCTAACAATAATTTCCCCAATTTATCCATCTTTTCTTACGTTATCGATCTCCATCCTACACAATATTATCGAAATTTTTTTATTGACATTGCCTATGATCCATCCATCCATCCATCCATCCGCCCCGCCTTTCCTCCCCCGAATTTGAAACCGAATTGATTTGAATTGAATCCACGATTCGATGATTCGATTCACGTTTGCAATTAATTTATTTCCTTGACTTTTTATTTTAATATTTTAACAAACAAACAAAACAACAACACAACAGGATTTCATGGTTCTATTCATTCCGAAAAATATTGGTTTCGATATGGTACACCATTAAGTCAAGATGATCATGGTACACATGTGGCTGGTACAATACATTTTATGGCACCACAAGCGGAATTATATGATTATCGTGTCTTTGGTGAAGAGGGTGAGATAGATGGTAATATGGCTGTGGCAAAAAGTATTCGACATGCGGTGGATATCACAAAATGTCATATTATTAATATGTCCTTATCGGTTGGATATCCAGTCCGGACCGAGATACAAAAAGCTATCCAATATGCCTATAAGAGAGGTGTACATATGGTATGTGCAGCTGGTAATGATGGTGATGGCAATCCAACCACAGATGAAATTTATTGTTATCCAGCACTATATAAAGAAACGATATCCATTGCAGCTGTACAGAAAGAAGACGGTTTTCTGTTAGATGCCACACATTTTAGTGAATCCAATTCGAGTATAAATTATAGTGGTATTGGTTCGAATGTTGTATCCTTAAAGCCAGGTGGTGGGATACAAACTATGTCTGGTACGTCAATGGCTGCACCACATATAACAGGATTAATTGCATGTCTGCTCAGTAATGACAATAATAATAATCCAACCACAAAATACAGTACAGATAAAAAATTACGTGCCTTGCTTGATGCAACATATGTGATTGATATTGGTGAAGAAGGATATGATAAACAAACTGGTAAACGATTTTTATCTTATTTAGCTGCGAATGATAAAGATGATTTTATTGATTTATTATCAATGGTGGCAAATTAGAAATATATATATATAATGATGGAACGAAAAAGAAATTGGAAGAGGAATGATATTTATAAGACTTGACTTGACTTGACTTATACCGTCTCGATTGATTGATTGATATCATCATTCATACAGTACGATGAAAGAGTGGACGGGAAAGTAGAGTAGAGTAGAGTAGAGTAGAGTAGAGCAGTTGATGCAGATATTCCAATAGCGAGGAAGGAGGACCCGAAAAAAAAGAGGGAAGGTAGGATGAAACTTTTCAATAGTGTTTGGAGGACATGATTAGGACAGGACAGAAGCGTCCATGTAACGGCATAATGAGCACCGCCGCGGTTTACAATATACAATATTTTTTCAAGAGTGGACAATGCAAATGGAGAACAGTTATTAGATTATTTGTTTGTTTGTTTGTTTTTATAAAGTATTATTTAATTTATTTATGATATAATGATTTATGAATTTTGCTATACAAGAATAGAAAGGCAGTTTCTGACTAGAATTAGTTGTATTAGTAGCAAGTGTCAGCATGCCGTTTTTAATTATTCTTGTAAATATGATGATGTGTGCGATCCCCCCAGAAAAAAATACTATTTGTGATGCCGTTGTTGCTGTGCTGTGCTGTGCTGTGTTATGTTATGCTGAAGTTGGTATGTTTTATTTTACTTTTTAGATTTCACGAACGAAAATACTGCTGTTTTATAATATTCTTGAGAAAGACAAACGCATTTTCCCTGTATACCATATAATACTTGTACCAAAGTGCCTACCTACCGTTCCTTATTGAATCGCTTGCTTTATTTTTTCGATGATGATGCTGCTGCAACTCGTTGTACCATTTGTAATCCATCCCCGACGAATTTAACGAACTTCCGTCCACCACTTCGGAATAGAGATGACGAGGATGGTGATGATGATGGCATACTGCGTGTGCTTGGTGGTGGTGACGATGATGAAGAAGAATTACTTTTGGTTGTTTTCGTTACCTTCTCTACGGCGTCATCGTTCCATCCTGTAGCAGTAGTAGTGGCAAAAAATGGTTTCGGAGAAGAGTCAGCAGTGGCGGTGGTAGCGGATGAAGCAGTAGTGGTAGCAATAGGCGTTGATATGTTGTTATCATGGTTTGTTGAAGAAGAAGAATCCATTTTAGTTGTTGCAACTTCCTTCTTCACGGTATCGCCGTTCCCCTCAGTAGTAGTGGCGAAAAATGGTTTCGGAGAGTCACGTGGTTTCGAGGAGACGCCGGCAGCAGCAGTATTGGTTGTGGCAGATTTACTATTTGTATTTGCCTTTTCATCTGCCGCCACAGCAGCTGAAGAAGCGATATATTCCTTCGTTTGTTTCTCGGCTACACGGTAAACCATTTGTAATCCATCGAAAGCAAACTTAGCGACGTTCTTTCCACCCTCCATCAATTGGGTTGCTATAATTTCTTCGGATGACTTTATACCGGCGTCTTTAATTTTCTCATCCTTCTTATCTCTATCGATGTCGAATCCAAAAATATCCTTTAATTCTCGTTGCTTATTATTTCGTCTAGCTTCTGCCGGCGTTACAGTAGTTGCCTTTTCCATCTTTTGTGCATCATCGCTAACCATTTGTAATCCATCACTAACAAATTGTGCAAATTTTCGAATATCAGAAGCAGTTTTCTTGGCCGAATTCATATCCATCTTCGACGATTGTTGAATACCCTTCAAACCTTCCACAACTGATTGTTTTCGTAGCTCGGTCGCAATAGAACTAAGCATTTTCATACTTCCGTTATTATTATTACTAGAATTGGGAGGTGATACTCGTGGTAGGTCGTCGGATGATACGACAGGACCATCACCTCTCGGATTCAAACGAAGAGAAGAATTATTATTACTCGCCGTAGCTGCTGTTGGTTGTTTAACTCGTTTCGTAATAACCATATTCATACCTGTGTCATCCGTGACGAAATGTGCAGGTGAATTTTTCCTAGTTCCAAACACTTCTGCCATTTTCTTATACTCCGCCATTTTCTTAGCATACTGTAACCGTTCTTTCTGGAAAGTCGATTGATCTGTTGTTACAAATTGCGAACCGTCACTTTCAAATACAGCCGGCCTCTTTCCACGTTGAAACAAACCATATCCAGGAGACGACGAAGCGGCTTCAGTAGATGGAGGATCGTTCAATATCTTTGCGGCAACTACCTTCGGTTGTGTGTCTATCTGAACACTAGCACCACCATTGACATGCGCTTCTTCGGCTCGTTTCCTCTCTTGCACGATTCGCGCTATTTCCAATCGCTTCCTTTCAGTTGCGAGAATAGATAGTAGTCTATTTTCCTGGGAAATTTCTTTCTCGATCTCTCTAGCTACACGTGATATTCCATCGGTCGCGGAATCAAACTTTTCTTTTCGGGTGCTGTGGTTCGAGATGGGCGACGTGCTTCAAATGACATACCATCACTCTCACCTTGGAACACCTTCGAGGTAGGTGTTTCTTTTTTCTCTGTCATCTTCACGATCCTTTGAGTTGGTGCAGTTCTTTCGGCGCTTGCGCTTCGAATGACATACCGCTGTTAGCACTTTCAAAAGTTGATGGTGATGCTTCTTTTTTCTCTGCCATCTTCACGATCCTTCGAGTTGATGGCTCACTTGCTTTGGAAACTCTAGTCTCGAATGACATACCGCTGTTAGCACTTTCAAAAGTTGATGGTGATGCTTCTTTCTTTTCTGCCATCTTCACGATTCTTTGAGTTGGTGGCTCACTTGCTTTGGAAACTCTAGTCTCGAATGACATACCGCTGTTAGCACTTTCAAATGTTGATGGTATGGCTGCTTTAGTTTCTTCCATCTTCACGATTCGTTGAGTTGGTGCAGTCCGTTTCGGCGCTTGTGTTTCGAACGATATACCTGCATTTGCTGTCTCAAAGATTTTGGAAGGAGGTGGTTCATTTGTTTCTTCCATTTTTACGATTCGTTGAGTTGGTGCAGTCCGTTTCGGCGCTTGTGCTTCGAACGATATTCCTGCATTTGCTGTCTCAAAGATTTTGGAAGGAGGTGGCTCATCTTTTTCTTCCATTTTAACAACCCTTTGAGTCGGTGGTTCACTCGGTTTGGGTACACGTGCCTCAAACGACATACCACTATTAGCACTGTCAAAGGTAGATGGTGCATGCTCTTTCTTTTGTTCCATCTTTACGATTCGCTGAGTCGGTGGATCGCTTGATTTTGGAACACGTGCCTCAAATGACATACCATTATTAGCGCTATCAAACGTTGATGGCGCATGCTTTTTCTTTTCTGCCATCTTCACGATTCTTTGAGTCGGTGGTTCACTTGATTTAGGTGCTTTTGTCTCGAAAGAGATTCCAGCATTTTCCGTCTCAAAAATCTTTGATGGAGTTGGCTCATTCTTTTCTTCCATTTTCACAACCTGTTCAATCAAACCATTCGGTTTGGGTACACGTGGCTCAAATGACATACCGCTGTTAGCGCTTTCAAACGAAGATTGTGCAGGTTCTTGCTTTTCTGCCATCCTTACGATTCTTTGAGTTGGCGGATCGCTTGATTTGGATGGTCGAGCCTCGAACGATATTCCAGCGTTATTTGTCTCAAAAATCTTTGATGGAGGCGGTTCATTCTTTTCTTCCATTTTCACGATCCTTTGAGTTGGTTCACGTACTTTAGGTGCTCGTGCCTCGAAAGAAATACCGCTGTTGGTACTCTGGAAGACTTTAGATGGAGGTGGTTCCTTCTTTTCTGTCATATTTACGATTCGTTGCGACGATGCAGCAGTTCGGCCTGCTACGCTGACTTCAACTGACACACCATTGTCTTTACTTTGAAGCGACTTCCTCGATACTGTATTAGTCCCTTCCTGCACTTCTACAGGTATCGTTGTTTCCGTCGATGAACGATCATCTTCGAGCGCAGCGCTCTTCGCACTTTCTGACATCTCCACCTCCTTTCTTTGCTCTTCCTTTTCTAGTGCTTCTTCGGCCAAACGAACTTCTTCCGTAAGCTTTTCATTCTCCTCCTCGGCTACCCGTACTTCCTCCGCAATCCGAGCTTCTTCTACCAAACGAACTTCTTCCGCAAGTCTAACATTTTCTTCAGCACGTTGTTGTTCTTCATCCTCGGCAATTCGACGAGATTCATCGGCTAAACGTAGTTGTTCTTCCGCAGCTCGAGCTTCCTCGACCAAACGAGCTTCTTCTGCAAGTCTAGCCTCTTTTTTTACTCGTATTTCTTCTGCTAAACGCATTTTTTCAGTCACCCGTGCTTTTTCGGCCGAACGAGCTTCTTCTGCCGCGATCTGTTGTGCATTTGGCCCTGCAGGTGCCACTTGATTACGCACTGCTCGGAACATCGAACCACCAAATGTAGCCACCTTCGAGATAGCTGCACCGGTACCTTCTGCTACTTTTCTATAAGGGACGAGTCTCTTCTTGGATGGTTGGGAAGATTCTGCCTTGAACATCATCCCACCATCATCACTTTGAAAAATGTTTCGTCTTTTTGTTACTGGAGCGTCGAGTTCGGTATCTGGTGAAATTCTAGCACGACGAGCGGCGTTAGTAGGCGGTCGCACACGTGCCTCGAACATCATACCGTTATCATCATTTCGGAATGTCGATGGTGCAGTCTCTTTCTTCTCGACCATTTGTACTATTCGTTGTTTTGGTGGTGCAGTAGATGCAACTAATTTTGGTTCAAATGACATACCACTATTAGCACTTTCAAATGTTGATGGTGCTGCATCTCTCATTTCGGCCATCTTGACAACCTTTTGCTTTGGTGGTGATGCAGAAGATGAAACAAATTTTGGTTCAAATGACATACCATTATTAGCACTTTCAAATGTTGATGGTGTAGATTCTTTCTTTTCGGCCATCTTGACAATCTTTTGCTTCGATGGTGATGCAGAAGATGCAGTTGATTTTGGTTCAAATGACATACCGCTATTAGTACTTTCCAAATGTTGATGGGGCTGTATCTTTCTTTTCGGCCATCTTGACAACCTTTTCCTTCGGTAGTGATGCAGCAGATGCAACTGATTTTGGTTCAAATGACATACCATTATTAGCACTTTCAAATGTTGATGGTGCTGTATCTTTCTTTTCGGCCATGTTGACAGCATCCTGTTTCGGTGGTAATGGAGTAGATGCAACTGATTTTGGTTCAAATGACATACCATTATTAGCACTTTCAAATGTTGATGGTGCTGTATCTTTCTTTTCGGCCATGTTGACAGCATCCTGTTTCGGTGGTAATGGAGTAGATGCAACTGATTTTGGTTCAAATGACATACCATGATTAGCACTTTCAAATGTTGATTGGGCTGCATCTTTCTTTTCCGCCATTTTTTACGATCTTTTTTTTCGGTGGTGGGCACAGTCGATTGCTTAGGTTCAAATGACATACCACTATTTGCACTTTCAAATGTTGATGGTGGTGTATCTTTGTTTTCCGCCATTATGACAATTTTTTGCTTCGGTGTTGATGCAGAAGATGCTACTGATTTTGTTGGTTCAAACGACATACCACTATTTGCACTTTCAAAAGATGATGGTGTTGTCACTTGATTTTCTTCCATTTGCACAATTCGTTGTTTTGGCGGGGCACAGTCGGTTGCTTAGGTTCGAATGACATACCACTATTAGCACTTTCAAACGAAGATGGTGCTTTCTCTTTCTCTTGTTCCATTTGAACAATCCGTCGTGTCGTTGATGGAGGTGCGGATTTAGCTTCAAATGACATACCATTATTAGCACTAGCAAAAGATGATGGTGCTGTCACTTTATTCTTTTCCATTTGAACAATTCGTTGTTTTGTTGTTGATGAAGGTGCTGATTTAGCACTTTCAAACGACATACCACTATTAGCACTTTCAAACGAAGAAGGTACTTTCTCTTTCTCTTGTTCCATTTGGACGATTCGTTGTTTTGTTGTTGTAGGTGCTGATTTTGCTTCGAATGACATATCACTAGTAGCACTTGCTTGAAACGTAGATGGTGCTTTATCTTTGTTTTCTGCCATCTTCGCAATCCGTCGTGTCGTTGAAGGTTGTTGTCTTGCTTCAAATGACATACCATTATTATCACTATCAAACAAATTTTTTGTTTGTGTAGTTCTTTCTTTTGGTGGATTGCTGCTGCTGATCTGTTGTTTAGCCATTATACCACTACGTGTATATGGTACTAATCGTTTCTGTGGATGACCATCAAATGACATACCACCATCATTACTTCTAAATACAACAGGTGGTGCCTTTGCTGCTGCAATTGCAGCATCAAGATCATCTAATGGATCATCATCCACATTAATATCCTTCTTCTTCTCCTTTTCCTCCTCCTTACTATTATTTCCCCCCTCTGTCATCGGAAATAATCCAATATCGATTGGTGTATCATTCGATGATGATGATAAATGATGGAGCTGATATCCTTTTCTTCCTCCTCCAGAAGAAGAATCCCCGTTCCTTTACTATTATTAAGAATATTATTATTGTTACTGCTGGAATGGAATGCATCGACATTATTATTATCAACAACAACGAATAGAAACAATAGGACAGTAACTGCGGATGATGCGAAAAAAAACCACAAGGTTCATCGTCATTCTTGAAGAAGATGCCATAATTATAATCGATCGATTGATTGATGTGATTGATGTCGATGTCGATCTTGTGTCTCCCGTAGTCTGTCTTGATATTGTCCCGAAGAAGTGATATAGATTTGCACGATAACGATCGTCGCCGGTACTGCTTGCTGTTCGTTGGCTCTTGTGGTGGCGTTGCTGTCGATTTAGAAGGGAAAGGAGGGCCAGTCTATTCTTTGCTTGGATTGAGTGGCAAACATCTAGTACGACATTGCACTTGTGTCCTCCCTCCATGGATCTTTCTACAGACTGTACCGCCGTACTTTTCATTGATTGATTTGTTTGTGTGCGCATTTGTTTGTGATGTGCATTATTTTTTGAATTGAACCAGAAGTTCCGAAAAATCTTGCAGACGTCATCATCTCAAATCGCGCATTTTTGATTGGTCTGATCGTCCTTCCGTCGGCTCACACCAACTGTACAGTACGTGATGGCTTAGAAAACAAAACAAAAACTATTTACTGTATGTAAAAGTGACTAAATCGAATGAATGAAGTTAATGAATCAATCAATCGAACAATCTCCTCTTCAATCCCAAACTTCTCTTTTTAAACTGCCGAAGCGGGATCGACGACAAATCAACATCAATAATAATGATGTACCGTAAAAGCACAACCAAATGCACATCACAATTAATAATCAGAACATACCGTACAGTACCAAAACCTTCGCCCCTATTGTAGACGAACAAACGTCTCCGTCCTTGTTAATGCGGCAACAACAACCAGAACTAGTATAAAAGTGATCAAAACAAGCAGAAAATAATAAAGGGAAAGGTCGACTGTTGTTGTCGTACTACTGTTGTACTTCATTCAATTCATTCGGCTTATATAGTTTCTGTTCCCAGCCAAACGAAAGAAGAAGAAAAGGAACAACAGCAACAGCAACAGCAACAATGACTACCAATAGTATAGTCCATAAGTTTTGGAATTATTTGCGATCATCCACCACTCTTAGTTGTACGAAAAGAAGAAAAAAAAATACGACAAGGAACTACTACGGGGAAACATTATCTTTTCCCATCAAAATTCATTTTTATTGGATTGGTGTTTGTGATTTGTTTTTGTTGTTGTTGGACTGAACAAGGCAAAGTGTCAGCACAATTTGCGGAACTATTTGACGCGATAGGTGTTGTCAATAATGCCATGACGAAAAACAATACAACTGCAAATGCCAATAACAAACACAAACACCAATATCACCAACATCACAGATACAAACACAACAATAATAGACACAAACACAAACACAAATACAACAATAACACAACCACCAGTATTAGAATCAGGTGGTGATATCGTCCAACGACCCTCCAATGCAGTAGCAGCGGATTCTATTTTATATCCTTGGTTTATTCAATTATTAGGTTGTTGTTCCTTATTTGTCTTGACACGATTAATTGTCCTATACCGTATGCTGCCATTATGTTTATTTGGGGGTGCGATATTCGGTATCATTGCTTCTACGAATGAAGAAGATGCAATCTATGAGGATGCGGCTGATTCCGACAATCGGAATTATATCCAAGATTCGATCACCGCCTGGATTAATATTGATAGTGCGACATTATTATTAGTTTTTTTACCGGGTTTGATTTTTAAGGATGCGGTAGAAATTCCAATTAATTTGTTTCAAGTAGCAATCGGTAAGTTGTTTGTGTATTGTATGCTTTTGAGGTGTGTGAATGGTACTAGGATGATGATGTGCTTGTTTTTTTTTAAATCTAACAATCAATTTTTTGTCCTTTGTTTTTGCGAAAAATGTAAAATAATAACAGTACAAATTGGATCCTATCCTTTCCAATGGTCCTGGTCGGAACGGCGATCACCGGTGTAGTAGCAATGTATTGTCTTCCATACGAGTCCAATGATCCGGATGTGTATGGTATTTGGAGTTGGTTGACACTGGGAGCAATTCTTGCCTCCACGGATCCGATTCTGTGTCCAGTGTGTTAAAAACAGCCGGTGCTCACCTCGTTTAGTGATGCATATTTCGGCGAGTCACTCTTAAATGACGGGAGTTCGTATGTCTTTTTTACCATTGCTGAATAAATGGTACCAATCTAGGTCTCACACCCAATGTGACCTATGATACTGCATGGGAATGGACGGGATATTTCTTCCAATGTCCTTAGGTGGTAGCTTAATGGGAATGGTGTTGGGATTTGGTTTATTAGGAGTATTATGGAACTCGACCGAAGGATGGAAAAAGATTCGATATCGTGCAGGTCGTCATGGGTCTAACTGCTGCATACTATGTTATTACGTGTGTGATCAAATGTTAACGATGTCGGGTGTGGTGGCCACGGTCGCATTAGGTGTTGTCGTGAATCGATTTGGAAGAGGTATGATTAACGACGAAGGACTGATGTCATCCTATTTAGCATTGGTACGTATATCTCTATTCGAGGGAAAACAAAAATGAGTGGAAATGCTGCTATCACAAGATACCGAAAACAATTCTTCAACCAATACACATATTCTCTCACTCTTTCTCTCATTATACCTATTGTTTAATTGTATAAACCTCCCGATTATTCTTTCCAGGCTGACTTCTTGCTCAATACACTTTTATTCGCCCTTGGTGGAACGATCTGGGGTGCGGCATCCTTTTCGGAATATAGAAGTGCGAGAATTACATCCACGGATATTGGATGGTTGTTGGTATTTTACATCCTATGCTTTGTTATCGTTTCATTCAGGTAGGACTTTTCTATCCAATTATCTCTCGAATTGGACTGAAATCGAATTGGAAAGAAGGCGTATTTTTAGCCTATGGAGGACTGCACGGAAGTGTGGGGGTTGCATTAGGTCTATCACTTCTCCAGTATGTGTTCCAAAATTCTTCAGAAGAAGATACTGACAAACGAAAAGCGGCGACTATAATACAATTTTTGGGAGGTGGAGCTACACTATTGACTCTAACAATAAATGGTACAAGTGCTGGTTTCATTTTAAAACAGCTCGGTCTTGTTAAACCTAAAGTTTCTGGCGATCATCCCAAAACATTTGTTTGAAGGGACCGCGAAAGATTTTGTTTACAATCAAATTGTGAACCTACTTCGAGAACCACGTTTTCGTCATATCAGCTTTCCTGTATTGAAGGAACTCGTGCCGTTTGTAACAAAGCAACCACGAAGAAGAACAAACTACTCTTTCGATGCCAATGCCCACACG
>FMBT01000812.1:0-12258 GCA_900095095.1 Fragilariopsis cylindrus CCMP1102
AGAAGAAAAGAAAGAAACGTCGCCAACGTCCGACTCCCAGGAACACAGCGGTAGTAGTAGTAGTAGTATAGTAGTAGAAAGTTGGTAGCATGGAATCAAGGTAAGATATCTACCACAGAAGTTCTCGCCGAGTTGAAAGAGGACACTGAATCTTCAAGATTTTCACTGAATATAATAAAGTATGAGCATATGGTGTACGAGTTCGCTCTTGACATACATAAGCTGCAGTATTCAGAAATCAATAGATGACGCATATAGTAGAATAAGAAATAGTTTTTATTTCCCAAGTTATATATTATTATCATCATCATAGCTACGGTAGTTGGATCGAACAAATCTACAATATTACTAAGTTTGATGCTAAAGGAGTGGAACTTTTAACTCATATACTACTGCTTTAACTAAAATTATGTGTAGGTTTTCTTCAGCAGTAATCTCTATTAATACAAATTGTAAAATAAATTGATCAGACTAGAATGCGTAGCCCGTACAGTACCCACGGAGTAACAATTGTAAAATCCACGTTAGTAGTATTATTGAATGATGTTCAACAATGTTCAGTCGTTGACTGTTGCTCGCGCGTTTTGCGTGATAGTTTTTACTAATGCTTAGCTGCCTTTTGAATTTTTTGTGTTTTGGACTCCCTCATTTTTGTCACGGCCACGATACTTTGCTTAGCACATTTAAATTATTGTCGCCTGACCACCGAAACAACTCAAAACACACATCATTTGTACAGCAAAGTTATATCTTTCTATTGTACCGTAAGCATATACTCACAGTCGAAACTGTTACTAATCATAGGGAAATTTAGTAATATTGGGTCAAATCGACAAACGAGAATTGCTTCACAACTTTGCCAGGGATTTTACCATTAGACTATAACTTTCCCCAAGTTGGAAAAGTATCTCAAACAACCATAGTTTTTGAAGTAGGAAAAAATTCGAAAAAAGCTTTAGTTGATTTACTACAGCTTTGACGGTCTTCTTCTTTCAACGTTACTTTTTATATTCTGAAAGATGGCACCAGAACAGCAGCAACAGCCTGGAAAACGAAAGCGGACCAACGGCAACAGTGGTAGTGGTAGTGGTAGTGGTAGTGGTAGTGGAAATGTCAGCAACGGTAATAATAATAATGCATCCAACGACGATGAAAACAACATCGACGTCATTTTTGGTCGCGTAGCGGATCGACGACGGAAAGAAGTTACCACGCTCGAACCGGCGGTGGTTCGTGCTCTATTGATGGAGATCCGATCGTTGACTGGAATACAATCTGAGATATTATCAGCAGCAAGAGCAGCAGCTACCGGTATTACTCCCATTGATACTGAAAAAGCTGGAGACGAAATACTAGAATTGATTATGAAAGAATATCGAACTATAATTAACGAAGATGCATCACCAAAAGTACAGCGACGATCACATGACGTCATTCGTGAAATCTTTCGTCTAATTGGTGACCATGGAGGAACAGCAAGTGAACATGGTGATCATCATCAGAGGAAGAAGGTTAAATATATAGGAAGAAATAATATTTTGTCCGCTTCTACTATCACCGCTAATAATTCGACGACCAACCAAATAAGCACTGCTACTACAGCTGCTCCCAATCTTTCAGGTCAACATTCTGCTAGAGTTTCTGCTTTTACTAATACTGAGACTTCTCGTCCACAGGTTTCAACATCAAATAGAGAAGACAACAACGGCACTAACAGTGATAGGGGTAATACAAAAAGCACCACACAAACCCATCCATCAATGACAAGGAACAGAACAACCAATTCTAGAAATAAAGAGATCAACAGCAGTAACAGTAACAGTAGCGGTAGAAGTAGAAGTAGAAGCAATAGTCTCAAAAATAATATCAGGACTGTTGCTTCGTTATCTGCGGCATCCGCCTCGACGACTGCAGTTGCTATTGACAGCAGTAACAACAGCACTCCTCCGGCTGTACATCCTTCGATGGTTCGCAAAAGTTCTTCTACTACTACTTCATCTACTACTACTACTACTACTACTGCTGTACCACCTCCCTATCAAAAACGATCCGCTACGGTACCCGTCCATCGGGACTATAGCCAAAACCGTAGCATAAGTGCCGGCAACGCTGCTAAGAATAAGAAACACCCGCCGAGGAATGGAGAGAACAATAATGTACCAGTTCATCCTTCTATGAATAGAACTTCAACAACAGCAACAACAAAAACAACAGGATCGTTGACTAAGAATAGTGTGAGGTCTGCAACAGCATCAACAACTGTAGCCTCGGCGTCCACGGCGTTTAATGCTGTATCAGCTTCGTCGTCATCCTCTTCATCATCTCCAACATCGTCACCACGTCAAGGAACGGTGACAAATAATACGACAGATATACCAGAAACGGTGCTGTCTAATAGAAGCAACATCAGTACAAATTCTGCCCCTCCTGTTCCTCGTCCTAAGGAAACATTGAAGGCCGATACAGCTGTAACTACTGTGCAATTGCCAGCGGATAATATCAAAAGCAATTCGTTTGCAGGTTTTGTTGATGCTCGACCATCTGTTACATTAGACTTTCACCGGTATTTACCTACTGCGAATATGTGTAACGAAGTTGGGAAAAGACTATCAAAATGGGATCCATACTGGAAAGTAGAAAAGGTGCTATATACTGGGTTGACTGCTCCTGTGACAAAGTTGAGATATCGAAGAAATGAAGATCCTCCTCCTAATAATCACATAGTGACTTCAAATACGGCAGCTACCTTCAAAATCGATCAATTGTTAAAGATGGTAGGGCCGAAACTCCGTCAAGTACCCCAGGGACGACCTCCTAGAGATGGCGAGTTTCGAGTGTTGATGCGCATGATTCCCCTAGATCTGTCAGCGAAGCAATCGGAAAAGCGTGCTGACGTTCATATTTGGCCGAAGGGAACGTATCTTCAAGTTCATGCTGCTCCTTCAAATAGCACTAATCCCATGCCACAAAAGTTAGTACAAAGAAAGCAACAAGGTCATGATGAAAATTATTGGACTGGTGTCTGTCATCCCTTAGACTTGACATCACTTCTCCACAGTTCATGGTCGTCGACATCAACATCATTATCCTCATTTCCGTATTCCGTGATCGAGTGTGGATGTCACGATTCAGAGGCATATTGGTGCAGTCTAGCTCTTGTCAAGTACCAGTCTCCACAATCTATAACCGCAACTCTTTTGAATAAGAATAATAGGACATTGAAACGTTTATCGTTACCAGAATCATATGATCGGGCCATAAAAATGATGAAAAATAATGAAGTGACATTGGATGATAGCGACGACGAAGATAATAACAATAATGGTCATCAGAAAAAGAATCCAAGTACCGAAGAATTAAAGCGTATTCAATTTTCTTTGAAGGATCCTCTAGCTATGACAGTAATCAAGACTCCTGTACGAGGCAGTGAATGCAAACACTTTTCGGTAAGATTTTGTATTCGTTTTCCCCACCGCATTTTACTGTAGACGAAATACTACACATTTTGGATCTTATCTTATTTATCTCACATTTCGCATTATGAATATGAATTTCAACACGATTATTGGAATCAATCGTTTCTTTTGAAATATTCACATCAGTGTTTCGATCTCGGTACCTATTTGGCTATGAACAAGACCGCCAGTGGTCAACGTTGGAAATGTGGATGTTGTGAACTTTTTCTTTCTTATCAAGATTTAGAAGTGTGTGCTTTGACTGAGCAAGGACTAAAACGATTTGGGGATAAGATGACTTCTGGTCAACATATGGTTGAATTCCGAGAAGACAAGTACATGGAATTAATGAAGCCTCCACGGAGTCGTCAAGAGAGAACCCGAGCGAAAAAGGCGGTGAACAATAATAACAGTAGTACTAATAATCAGGCATCCTCTGGGGTAATAGAAATTTTCGAAATCCTATCGGATTCGGATTAGACCAGGGATAAAATGACAAGGAAAACAGCGTTAAGAAAAATAGAAACACTACAAATCGGGAACGAAATTAGGGGGGACAATACTGTAGCTCTGATAGATTTTTATTCTAGATTTATTCTATGGTAGTGCTATAAACTATAAATTATTTACATCTACTAGTAGCTAGTAGAGAGTGAGATGCAAAGGCTTATACTTTATCCCAGCTTATTAGTGCTAAGAAGAACTATTTCTCGATTCGAGTTCCTGTTTCTGAATATCTAATAGCGACTGCTTTTTAGCAGACACGTTAATCTTAGCCTTAGCAGCGCTGGCCCACGTAAACTTCATGGGTGTGGCTGGTGGTAGTGCGGCTGCCGGGACAACGGCGGAAGAAACACGAATATTTGTTAATGATTGTGCGCATGCGACGGCGGATCCTTCAGTAATAGTTGTCGATGAATCACCACTGTTGGTGTAGCTGTCGACCGCTGATGAAGAATTCGGCTCCGTTATGGAAGCCACAAATCGATCCAAACGATCACAGTTTGGAATTTGTAATGCCTTGATCACGGCTGGAACATCCTGTAACAAGGCAGTGGGAAACAACTTTACCAATACCTCACCCACAGCTGCTTTATGACTTCCGGAAGTAACGGCGGCGGCGGGGTGGCAGATTCGTACGTTTCCAAATGAGTAATGAGATCGTGTACATAGATCGCCATCTTCCGTCAAAGTAGAGATTTTTTCGAATACATTTGATCACTTTTCTTTTGTACTATGGATTGTTCAATCTGACCAGTTGTCGTATTCATCCCTAACCCGGCGCATTGAAGTAGTTCCAATTTGAGTGCGGCTATTTCGTTCCTATTCGATAAGATCCGACTACGAAGCTGAGGTTCAAATTTGGCTTCAGATAAAAAGTAGTCACGGACCTTTTGGAGATACTGTTCCATTGCAGTAGATGCTTCAGGTCGTCGTTGGTTTTGTTGTGTTGTCCGAGTTGGAACCATTGTCTCCCACAACTGATGATGTCGTCGTCGCTAAATTTGTTGTTGTTGCTGTGTGTCGACGATTTTTTTGGCGCGGTAGCCTTCTCCAAGGACTTTCCATATGTTACCATCATTGATGCTAGACTACCAACAACGTTCCATACTTCACAGTTTCCTTTGCTACACGGACTTGTTTCTCTAATTGTTTTGCTTGTACGTGTCATTGCATTGTTCCTTCTCGATATCACCCTCTAATGTTTCGATTTGAAATATCATGTTCTCATTTGTGCTTCCAGTTTTTCAGTGTCAATTTGAGGTCAGTAATTTTTCCTGTACGTTCAAACGTTCCATTTCGATTGTTTCCACCGAGGAACGTAATTCTGTACTTTTTCACTTTCACCTGTAGGATACGTGATTTCAATTCTTTCAGATGAGTCCTTCTTTATCAAATCGATCTTTAGTTTCTTGGTCAACGATGACCAATAACATATCTGGTTTCTAACGACGAAGACGATGAGCCTCCATCGTTTCCATTCACCATAGTAGTAGTAATCGAATCAGATGAATCGCTCTTAGCATAGTGAATTGTTCCATCGTGGTTCGTACCGTAATACCAGCCTGTTTGCGCTGAGTACCAATTATCTCGTTGAGAAGTCAAAGTCATCAAGACATCGTCACTTTCAATAGGACCACAACGCAGCACATCATCATCACCCATGTCTTTCTTATTTTTAGATTCTTGGATTTCATTCATGGCCGTTGCGATACGAGAAACGATGAATTTTGATACCCTATCGGCAACATCATCATCATCATCGTCGTCTCTTGATCATCATCATCGTCGGTATCAGATCAGTTCCATATAGATACCTTATATGCTTGTGCTAACATTGTTCAATCCTGTCGTAATCCTCAAATTCAATACCACAACGATTGAAGATGGCTCTATAAACCAATCAAACCCGGTTGTACTGCCGTTTCAAATTTTATTGGATCCGAAATTTCTGTTGCTGATATACCACGACGGACCACTGTGGGTAATGCCGATGTTTTTCGGCACGACATAACTCTTCAATCTCTGCAAATGTGGCTGCCTTCTTTATCCATTGTGTTAAGGCAAAAATTGCATCCGTCAGATTCTCAAATCTTGCCACCATATCCAGTTTGGAGGCCATGGATGTTGGTGATTTTTCCGTTCGTGGTTGTTTGTGACTGTTGAGAAGCTACTTCCTCTTCTTCTTCCTCCTCCTCCTCGTCATCAGCAGCATCATCATCTTCCCCGATTTGTGATGATGTGTCATTACTATTGTTGCTACTACTGATAATGATGACGTTGTCATCGTGATTGTTGTTCCTGTTATTGGTATCCCTTGTATCGCTACTACTCACTGTAACACTGCCGTTTTCCAATTGTTGAGACGGCATCGTCGATGATGATGATGACCCGCCGTGGTGTTCTTCTGTAGTCATTGTGTCTACCTCCTCCTCTTCGTGTGTAGTGATAATATGATCGATACCACTACTACTGCCACTACCACTACCACTACCTTGTTGTAAGTAATGAAGTACGGCCTTGTAGTCATCATAGGGTAATCCTTTATCCCACATTTCACCCATCGCGACATCGATACGAATTGGTTCATACCCATCACAATCAATTAATTGATTACGTATAATTTCTTGTGGTGTCAAAATTTTAGCAGCACGGCCAGCACCATTGCTAACATTGTTTTTACTTTCACTTTTGCTATTATTATTATAATTTTTTTTCTTATCTCCGAACCCTCCATCGGATGAAGTGTCGTCGTCGTCACCAATGGTACTAACACTGTCACTGGCAGTAATAGTCGAAGCAAGTGTTGTTGCGCCTGCTTTCTTGTTTCCTTTTTTTTAATTCTCTTTTTACGATTCTTGGCCGTAGTGGTCGCCGTTGGATCTTTTTCCCACATGGCTGCTGCTGTGCTGGCTGCTGTTTCGGTCATGATGAGAGGAGATGGATTGCTAATTGTTCAAAGCAACTCTATAAAATGCTCCGATTGCTGTCTAACTATGAGCTATTACTGATTTTGTGCTATAGGCTGTAAGTAAGTTACAACCGCCGTTTAGCTTAGACTTTGATACTTTTACCTGTTCAAACTGGATTTATTCAAGATGACCTTTTTTTGCCTTTTTTTCGTTTTACCTAGGTACTAACTTACTACTACTGCAGATACTTCGGAAGTACCGTACATAGTATAATAATATGCGTAGGTAGCGGTAACACAGTACGGTCCGCTAAACAAACGGTGTTGCCGTTATATTTCAAGCATGTCTGTCTCATTATTGTACGGTACGAATACTAATACTAAAAGAGGTTACTTAGCTAGCTTCCAATCGTGCTTACTTATTGTTGGTCGATCCAAACGAAAAATAAATTAAAGCCCCTAATACCATAGGACCCTAAGTAAAAGTAATGCATTACAGTACAGTACATCAAAAAACTAAAAATCTCAGTACAGTACAGTACTATCAATAACTTTGGGGTCCCTTGGTATTAGGTATCATCATCTCATAATATTATTTTCGCATTTCGCTCTTTATTACGACTGGTACATTATCTACAATATTCAGTATAATATATGTATATGTATATATATATATAGGTCCTAGGTTCCTATATATATAGGTTATATATAGGTCCTACATATTATCATATTTAATATGCGATATTATAGTATTATATTCAATATGAGATGTAAATTATTATTATATATTATAACTTGTTATTTAATTGCTGCCGCTTCGTCCTCACCGCCTTAGAAAGGCTAGTGAGTCAGCGGTCGACCTGCCGTATATATTATATTTATATACTATATATACTATATAATATATATATGATATACATATACATATACATATACATTATACTAGGAGCGATGATAACGATGAGGGGTGAGTCGGTATGGCAAAAACAACAGTTTAACGAGGTATTAGGAACTACAGAAAGATCGAGAACAATGATTTTGGGCTTTCGTTGGTGAAAGGTGGAGACGATGCTATTGTCTGTGCAGTCATAGGGTTGATGTTGTCAAATGGAATGGCGGTGGTAGCATTTTATAATCTGCTGTTACTACTAGACGACTAATTAATGATTATGTAAGTGCTATTATTGGTTGCATTTTAATATCTGATAGTAACATTGTTAAGAGTAGGGAAAATAATAGAATGCAATATAGTATAGTATAGTATAGCGAGATAAATAGCCATAGGCGAGAGTTAAAGGACTATATCCGGTCGGTTGCATTCATTTATCCATCTAACTCAAAATTGGATCAAAAATTACCGTTTCTTTTCTTATAGAAACGATCCCACACTCATCACTTGAACAATTCATCGTATAAACTAACGAGTATTCCATCGCATACAACATCGAAGATTAAGTCGCTTCATAATATCAGTTCAAGCAGTTCCTAAACAGAATCGTCCACTTGTTTGTTTAGAATCTTCACAGTCGTCTATTATATTACTACCGAACCAAGAACTCAGCATCAGATAACGATGTCGACTATGACGATTGAACACTTCGAGAGCCCCCCCCCCCCCCCCCCCCTCACGAAAGGCTGATGTTGTAATATGTTTGCTTATCCAGCTTGACCGGTACAATAATCTATTCCATCGAGAGATTTTACCATTAAATTTACCGGTAACCAATGTTTCTGGAAGCTATCACGTCTCAACAAACAGGATCACATATTACAGGCTTGATTTATGGGTTTGATCCTAACTCAAAAATCCAATGCGTTGATGAGTTGATTCGACTTTCTCGGTTTCCGTGTTATCCATTTGTGCCCGTGCATTCTAAACTTATCTCTTTTTTTTGGTTCCAATCCATCCTCCCCATTGAATGTAACAAGTGCTGCTGGTCAATCGAATGCCCGTGACGAACGAAACTTTTGAAGCAGCCATGCAGCAAATACAACAGAAAATGCAACAGCAAATGCAACAGATGCTTGACCGTACGCCTATGCCGCCCATTCCTGAAGAAGAATCTGTAATAATATGATACATAGTTTTATCTAACTTCTACAATGAAAGTTGATTATTACTAAACTATGAATGAAAGGATAGTTCCGAAAATTATTTATTTTTTATTTTTAAATATTTAACGAAGTTTCCGATTTTCATCATCATCATCTGGTGTATTTATTTATATATTTTAAATAACTCCGTCGGCGCGTAAGTTACCTGTTCGTAGTCTACTAGGACTAGCTAATTCCAATTCAGTTTCTTCTTCATAGGTGGAAGATCAACAGTTTGTAAATATCCCATGTCATTTTTCGCATAATGAAGATATTCCAAAAACTTCTTACTACTTGAGAAGACTTTGTTTCCCCAAATGTATTGGTACCAATCGTCAACTATAGTACATTGTTGGTCGGAACGTCTTCAGCAAATCCAAAAAGTCGTTCTTCAAAACCATACGTCAATGTAACGGCTTTCCATGCACGTAGATGTCCCGAAATTTCCCAAAGCATATCACTGGCTTCTTCTTCGTAGTAGTTAGCGACGTCAGAAAGTGTAGTCGGATCGGCCCGAACCGAACCGATCAAATTAAAAACGGCATCCATGCAGGATCGTTCCCACATCTTTCTTCTCCAATCTCTGTAGAATTCGGTCTTACAAGTTACCGAGGAACGTTCTAATCGTTTTGCGATTGCACCATTCCACTTTCCACAAGCAGAACATTCACCAGCCAACTTATCTTCGCCAACAGAATCTGGTCCCAAACTAACGCTAACGTCCTTGATGCCTTCCTCGCCAATTTCCATACCAGAAATTAATATTTGTGTCATAGTATCTCGACAGTATCCTCGTTCCTTTAATGTATCTTCAATATTTCCGAATTGAAAACCACCAGAAAAGAAACAGAAATCTTCATTGCGTTCTTTGTAGGCATCGTCGACATTATCGAGGAAAGGAAGGATTTCCTGTGGTGGAAGTGTAATATATATAGGGTACTCAGATGTTGCGTATTCTCCTTCTCCTAGAACGTCTGGGAGGGTCTGGTAGGGTGACAAAATGATATCATCTCCACGTCCCATGTGCATAAGTGCTTGCGCTAATGGGTTAAGTTGGTTATATTCTAATTCTGCCTCGTTTGGTGAAACCATAATCACGGATGGACCATCTTCCTTGAGAGTGATCTCTTGTTCTCCAGAAGCCAAAAATCTTGATATTCTCTAACGGCCTTAGAATCGGACCAGACGGCCTGCAAAGACGACGACGACGACGACGACGAGTCGACTGTGTTAATATTCGTTCGAAGAGCTGCTGCGGGAGGGGAAAAGGCTACGGCGGGATAAGCCAAAAGGAAGCAAAGAAGTGCACCGAAATTGAAAATCATCTTTAAAATATTCTCCTTTAATATTATAAGTAGTGTTAGGTATATTATGTATCAACTTGTAGCTGCTAAATACTATTTTATGAATACAAAAGATCTGTCAATTGAAATGATAAGCAAAGAATAAAGAATGGTTGCAAAGACGCGGTTTTTCCTCCTGTCGACAGAAGGCGCTATAAACATCAACATAATAATATTGAGAGAATATGTTATCTGAAAAAAAGTGAAAAAACGACCCATCATCATACGTACTCGTCGTAAAAAAAATGTATTCCACGTGGAAGCAAAGGAAAATGAAAAATTCACTTTGCATCCGTACGCCGCCTCACCCTTCGCACGACTGACTGAATGACCTTCACGAGGTCGTTAAAAGCACGTTCTGAAAATACAAAAAAAAAGATATCGTCAAACAAATAATCAATTCTAATTGGCTCTCTCCAACCACGATAGATCTTGTCATCGAACGTGAGCACCGCACAGATTTTAGATTTATTTTGTGAATCATCATCACGCAATGGCGAAGGAGAAAATAATTTTTCTTACAGTGGACTTATTCCAGCCGTTGTCCAGTTATTATTACAATAGTTCATAATAAATTATTTTATCTCGAATAAACAACTAACAAACAACAAACTAATCAATCATGTAAGTGCGAATACTCTATATTATCGTAGATCCAGGGCAGCTATCTACATCATGGAAGAAAAGCATGATTCTTCCTTGTGTGGTACTATCGGTTGATTTTGTTCTTCTTTCTGTCGTGTCGTCGTAGCTTAATAAATCAATTGTGTATCAATTACTTACTCATGCATTATCTACTTTTTTATTATTATTTATTACTCAATAGGTCTAATCCTAAAGTTTACTTTGATATCACTATTGGTGGAGCTGCCGCCGGACGTATTGTCATGGAATTACGTGCCGATGTCGTTCCTAAGACAGCCGAGAACTTCCGTCAATTATGTACCGGAGAAAAGGGATTCGGATTTGCTGGATCTAGTTTCCATCGTGTCATTCCTGGTTTCATGTGCCAAGGTGGAGATTTTACTAACCATAATGGTACCGGTGGAAAGTCCATCTACGGGAACAAGTTCGAAGATGAGAACTTTAAACTGAAGCACACTGGAGCAGGTACCCTATCGATGGCGAATGCTGGCCCAAACACAAATGGTTCTCAATTCTTTCTTTGTACCGCAGACACTTCATGGTTAGATGGCAAGCACGTTGTCTTCGGAAAAGTTACCGACGGTATGGATGTCATCAAGGCTGTTGAAGCTGTTGGATCACAATCTGGAACAACCAGCCGAAAAGTCATGGTTGATGCCAGTGGACAACTTTAGATAAAATTCCAAAAATTGGTGTAAGCTTGGTTTGTTGAAAAAGGTTAATGATGCTGTTCTTTTTTATTTTCTATTCTTCTTGAAAGGATTGATCAATTAAAATCGTAATTTAAAAAATTGCCGTGGTTGGGACTACTAGTAGGACATAACTATTAACTTTTCTAAATTTTTTAAACTTTTGTACTCGTTATCAGTAGGATAATTATGAAGACCTAGACTGTGTGTGTGTGTGTGTGTGTACTGCAATAGCACAGTAGTCCATTATGCTCGATACATCAAGCTATATTCCTACTCAAACTAAAGCTCTGGCATGCCCAAAATTTTGGCAAAGTGACGTTGCTCTTTCTCTGCGAAAAAATTCTCTCCACCTTGCATTCTTTCCATTATGGCTACATCATGTGCCATATGAATCGGATTTGTTGTTCCCGAAAGTGGTGTTACGTAACCCAACGACATCAAGAAGGCGTACATATATGTTTGAGGTGTTAATCCCTTTGCATCAGCCAATTCTGCTACCTCGCTTGTCCCTAATGCTTTCCGGCTTGCTGTCAAGGTCCAAAAGGATTGATAATGAATATTCCTATCTTTACAAAATCGTCTAAGTTTCGTATCGAAATTGGATTCGGCGTAGAAAC
>FMBT01000813.1:0-12234 GCA_900095095.1 Fragilariopsis cylindrus CCMP1102
TATGGCTAGCTTATTAACTTGTTGTTATTATTTACCTATTGCATAAGTTTTATAATAAATAATGACCAACATTGGTGATGGCAATCCGAGGTGCCGATGGAGGTGCTACATTGAGTTACATTAACGCAATGTAAATACGACACATCTTTTCTCTTCAATTGCCAACCACACGATAATGCGCAGCAAATATTATTTATTGTGAGGAAACAACATGCACAGATGTCACGACGTACGTGACACATAATGACTGTTGTGAAAACCTCACAGGACTCGTAAAATAATTGAATCCCCAACACACTCCTACATTTGAATTGATGTACTAGCATCGATTCGAATGTAATCAACATGTCCCTTCCATTCAATTAGAAAGGTCCTTGGCAGCAGCTGCCTTAGCATCATTGTATCTTTATTACATTGTGCTATCGAATCCTCATCGTGGCCCATGAGGGAGTTACGATGAGTTCTAAACAAGCTCCCCTGCAATGGCTTAGTCAAATAATCCGATACCATCTCCTTTGTGGGATGATATATCACACGAATGCTTCCTTCTTTGATCTTGCTTGTCACATAGAAGTATCGGATATTGATGTGTCTAGTTCTCTTGGTACTAGATGCTTGTCCATTGTTTTCGAGTTGTATTGTGCTCGTGTTGTCCTGTTGAATGACAACATCTGAACCAATCTTATTAAGGATTGAATCAGGATTAATTGACTTGAGTTGTCCCAACGAATAATTGAATCCATTCAATAAAATTCATAGCGTCATCAACTCCAACCAATTCTGCTTCAGTGGAGCTCTTCGTGTTGATCTTTTGCTTTAAGGACATCGACATCAGTGCCCCTGGCCCCATGTTAACACGGCACCAGTATGACTTCTCATGTCTTTGTGTATAGCAAATGATGCGTCTACTGACCACAACAGTTTTCCACTTCCATCCCATCCCAACACGAGAGGAATGGATATTGTTAACCTCAGATATTTCATCACTCTGGTTAACTTTCGATAGTCAGAGCGTGTAGGAGCTTTGACTCGGGTGCAGAGGTAAGCAACAGCCACTTGGAGATCTGGTCTTGCCCTCTTGGCAGCAAACAACAACCGAGCTGTAGATCGGTGGAAGAAATCTGCTTCTTTTTCATTCAATAGTTCTGAATCATCATCCACATCAAATAGATTATCACTAGCTGGTGTGGGGCTGTTCCATTCATGTCACTTGGCATTTCGGCCAGTATGTCTTCTAGATAGTCATACATAGTGAACTTCACTTTGTTCTTTTCACTATAGTCGATGGTTAGCCGATAATCATGTATGTCACCAGTGGTAGCTGATAATGGCTTCTTGATGGTACCAAATTCTTTGTTTACATCATCAAGTACTGAATCTATCAGATCTGTTTCATGTGATATTTTCAATCTCACATGAAATTGGATAGTGCATTGGTTCCCTTCAATCATTTGTTGAAAGGTACATCTATCATAGCAGTTTGGTTCATATCCCCATTCAATCAATTGTTTGAGCTTCTTGTAGAATAGGATGGCTCCAAGGAGTGTACCATATAGCCTTGGTCAGTTTGGCATATACATATTCTTTTCCATTCCTCTCCACTATATTCTTTTGTATTTAGGATCAATGGCACATATCATTGTCACCATTGCTCCTTCGAACTTGAGGTAACAGTCCTTATCAGCTGGGTAATCAGCCTGTAGGAAAGCGCCTGGTATATCACATGTGGCAACCTTCCTGCCTTCAATAGCATCCATTAGACAGGATGTCATTAGAGCGTATATAGATACCGTTGGTGAACTGGATTCATCTTTTGATATGTATTCACGTTGGGTCTTCCATCAGCGCACCCCTTGCTTTGATCTTTCCACATCTTTTTCTTTTCAAGAACATAAGATAGTTTAGGGCTTCGAATCGTATCGATGCTTGCTTCTGATGGTAATAACATTCTGACTGCTCCCATTCCTAGGAGGTTGTCATCAAGTTCCTTCATGTTGCTTCATATCCCATCCGAATTCCTTTAACCCTCTATTGAAACCATACTGTGGAGTTGATTTCGATGCCTCTACATGACTATATGAGGTGATAGTGCTAAGGACATGCTTGCTGTGAGTGCGCTAGGTTCCAGTATGACCCAGGTCCGAATCAAGTCATGAGCGTATGGAGGTTTCTCTTCTTCTTCTTCAGATGTATCATTAGTAATAATGTCATCTTGATGATATGGGATTGCATCATATCATCATCTCAAGATCATCTTCAATTAGATTGTATCTTCTTCAAGATGATCTCTTCTTCTTCTTCTTATCCTTCCACACTCCTGCTTTGACGTTGAGTTAGCTAGATTCATGCCGGATCGGGTGCGACTTTCAAGGATAATAGGTTCATCTTCATTTGAGTGTCCCTGTTGTGTTGCTGTATTGGATTCTGAAGAAGTCGATTTGTGAGTCAGGGACATCACTGTCACCACCAAACTGTTTTGAGTCAGGATCTGATTCATAACAGTCTTCTTTTGCTTCCAGCTTCAGTTCTTTTTGAAGTTCCTCTCGATATTCTCATCCATTTTGAAATCAGTATCAGAGGCATTACTGTCATCGTCATTGATCACATTAGCAGCAAAGTCATCTAACGTGACTCTTCCATTGATGTCGGCAAATTCAATTCCTTCCGGTTGTTGTTCTTGCTCTCCAATGTTAGTGACAGTATTGACTAGTGCATCAGTCGTTGGGATGATTGTAACACGATTAACGGATACAGGTTGCTTGGTGTTCAACTTGAATACAACATGACCACTACCATTGTCAGCGCCCGATGTACAGGGCATCGATAGATCTCTCTTCATCAGTGCTATTAGTTCCCCAGTATGCCCTTGGACATACTGCCTACCTTGATAGTGGGGCATCTAAATTTCTTTCCTGTTACTATTCTCTTGGAGATAATACGGAATGGATGCCATTCTGTTTGGTAGTGAGTTGATTAGCATTGTAACTCGGAGGACCATTTCAACAGTGAAACGTTTTGGAAGTTTCTTATAAGGCATCATTAGTCTTACTGCTCTGATTCTTTCTTTGAGGAATCTAATTTGTCTTTCGACGTCTCAACGTGCCTACCTGCATCACATGTTGATAGTGTGATGTTGTATGGCTTGTCTTGTAGCTCATGCTTGATGCATTCAAATGCACCATCTGCTTCAATCGTTACAACCTTAAACACACTCCTACTTTTGTATGTTTGTGTTATCTTTAGGATGCATGCCAGTATGGCATCGCGATTGTTCTTTCTAACGCAGTATGTTTGTATCAGCCAATATGCTTGGAGTGTGATATAAGAAACTTGATTCCATGATATGCATGATATCAATTGCTAGTGGACGTTGGAGTATTCTTTCATGATGAAAGATGGGATGTCTGTTACGTCATCCTCTCTTGGCATAATGCTCTTGTTCTTGACAGTCTTTCCTTTCATTGCTGGGACGTCAGGTCCAAATATCTTTTGGCAATACGTACATCCCTTTGTGAAAGGGCTGTTACCAATAACATTATGTTCAATTGCATTAGCCAGATCAAAGTCACTAGGGCATGCTAGTGCTTCTTGGAGATCCTGACTTTTGCAGCTCTTCTACAATCGATTGCAGAAAAGTGTGCACTCTCCCCTTTTACAGTTTGATGTGCCATGACATATGGTGGTCGTCATCGGTGTGATATCAATACAGTACATCCCATTGGATGTCTTACCAAATCTTATATATGAACCATCATCATTGAATACATATATTGCATTGTCAATGGCGCTGTCCATAACCACTCGCTTGGTATCAGTTAGCATGGCTAGTGATAGCAAGTTGCTACTCCATTAGGATAGAAATAGTAACCATCCGATGGGAGAGGCAAGTGTCAAGGTCATCACATAGACGTCCAATATCCTTGATTTGGAACTTCGAATCTGTAGTCCGTACAGAAATAGAACTGTTTTCATCAGCTTGGATGTCAGCCAGAAGGAAGGCATCTTTGAAGATGTGAATAGTAGATCCGCTATCAATAGCAATGGTGGTCCGTGGGCCGACATGCTTACCCCCACTCCTTGCTTTCGGTGTTTGAATTGTAGCAGACAATTCAAATGCCGGAAGTAAATCAGAAACAAAGATAGGATCAGTTGTAACAGAACAACTTGGTGATTAAGGACATAGGCACCGTCCCAAATCATACCACCAGTCCAGTAAGGAGAGATGGCATCATACCATGTGATATCTTGACATGATGGATCATCTATAGGATAGATGACGCGACGTATCGGGGATAGGAATCTTGGTTTGGTTCTTGGATCGAGACTGGGTATTGTATTGGTTCGATCCTTGGTTCGATTGTTATCAGTACAACTGTTATCATTCACCAATTGGAATTGGTCCTGAGATAACAGAGTGCCTCTTCGCTGCGCTTGCGTGCAAAGAAGACATGTAGATGGCTTCCGAGAGGTCTTGTTGTTCTTGAGTTGTGTTTTCTGGAATAGGTTTTGGGCGCATGCCAATGACTGGATGAGTGAAAATATTAAGTCGAGATAGCATGTGCTCAAATCGTTGAAACACGTTGTAGATTGGGTTGATATAGTTGATTTTATTGAATACAATGGAATCGATCTCCATGATTGTTTCACCTAAGGTTATAACAGCATTGCCAATTTCTTCACACATAATGCAATTATTTTGCAATATGTGATCCAAACGTTGTTGTATAGTGAGTAGCATGTAAACCTGGGTAGTAACCGGTGGAGAGTAGAAACCATCCTAACATATGGAGAATAGATTGTTTGATCCATCCAGTATCATACGGGTGATAGGGCATTCGTTCTTCCTTTAAGAACGGCCCTCGTGAAAATCCGATGTATTCAGAATCAAATGGAATCCGGAACAGTCATTTGATGGAATTTTGGTAGTCCATGGCGATGGAGTATATTATTCAATTGATGCCCTTTTAGTGCGGATTCAAGCAGTTCAACTGTGTTGATACCACAGTTGACCAATTTACGGTTACCTTGTTGATCCAACGATTAGGCTTGCGTCGTCGTTGATTGATTGATACAGCCACCACTGTGTGGTGTAATAGAACATGGGCTTGTGGAAAGACCTCGCGTTCATCATCGGACCAATTTCAGTGATCATCCGATCATACCGAGCTTTGTAGAACCTAGATGATCATCGTGTCGGTCTGTTCCTCTTTGAGGTAACGCACTGTATCACCATGTAGGGCAGTCTGATTGACATCGATAAGTTGCTGACGTAGTCTCCTAGCAGCTTCTGCAACACTGCATCCTTCAAAGAGTTCAACTAGTGCAGCAATATCGCGAATTCCCGAGAGTTTCAGTTTCTCGCGGATAACATCAGAGTAGTCAATGATGTGTTCCGGAGTAGGAGTATCGTATTCATAACTGACGAGAGGGACGTCATCATCATCTACATCGTAGCTTTTGATTCGGACGGTGCCCGTATTTTTGACACGTTGTGCTGTGAGGTACACAACTGTTTCAAAACAATGCGCCTTGTTGATTGTTATGGGAGATTTTCCAGTCCTAGGACGGTTACGGTTCTCATCAAGTTCACGGTTCCATTCATCTGTGTCCCAGTCACTTGAATCACCATGTCGGTCTCCCGCATGGTCAATATCAGAGTTACTGTCGAAATCAGTTGAATCTCCTGCACGGCCAGCAACATGAGCACATGTTACAAAATCTGGCTCATTGTCATCGTAGATGTCGTCGACATCTTGCAGTTGTGCAAAGCTTGCCCCGAAGAATCGATCGTTATCAGCTTCTTTGGTGGCTTCAGCAATGACTGTTGCCATAACTGATGCATTGAATTCAGCTGGACTGATGACATCCGGTGGCAGTTCTTCAATTGTTAGTTCTTGTTCTGGATCAGATAAATTTTCTTCAGCCTCCTCTTGAATAGATGACACTGGATCCGGTACGGATGATGCTTCATGATATGACACGACAGCATCTTCAGTAGGTGCATCCTTTGCGTCGGCAAAGGTTGACATTAACGCAAGTGCGTCATTGATTGTATTGGGGTAACAATCATCTTTAGCTGTAGAGTAAGTGGTCATTAAATGAGTTTTGAGTTTCTTATTTAATGAATTCTTCACAATTAGTCTAGCGACAGTTCGCTCTTCAACAAGTTTATCAAAAGGTGTTTGATCTTCTGGTTTCATCACTAGATAGGCATCGAAAGTGATGGGTGGAAGAGCTGATGATAGAACCTTTTCAAACGCAGCCTGTCCAAATGCGAATTTTCCACATGTGAATATAGCTGACTTGTAACGATCCTGCACTTGTTTTGAGAATGTGGAGTTATCTACATTGCCTGCTTGTTTGAACGCAATAGCAGCATGTAAAGTGTGGAGGTTTTGGAATTCTTGATCGACTTTTACAATGCCATTGGTTTGTGCACACACTGACCGGAGGATTTGTAGGAATCCTATTAAGTCTTTATTTTTTCCACAAGAGCCATTCTCTTGTCGGCGCGACAGTAGGTGATGATAACATCTTCTACATTTCCAATTGCAGTTCGATAGTATGCTTCATAGCATCGTTTGTAATGATTCCAGTTGGCTTTCTGGATCTTCACATCTATGAAGTAGTTTGTATCCAAACTTTCCTTGAGGATTGGATCAAAACACTAGTCGTTTCTCTCCAGTTGGTGTAGTAGTAGCTGCACCCTTATCATCTTTTTCGTAGATGGTAATTAACTTTGAATGTTTCAAAGGATCTGGTTTTGTTTTGACAAAATCAGTTTCGACTTTAGCAACCAAGTCAAGTATGGATGAATCAAGTCCGTAGCTTTGTCATCAGCTGCGGATCCTGCCATTGTGTTTTGATACACTCGATATTGTCCCAGTAGATTCCATTTGCTAACGCAATGACGATGTTCTTCATGGAACTGGATCCGGATGCTATGCCTTCAAACTTGGATTTCGTAACTTGTTTCTTCTTGTTTGATGCATTAGACGGATGATTCTTCTTCTTTTGGTTTGCTGTGTTCTTTGCAGCTGCAGCAGCAGCCTTCGCTTCCTTCTCTTTGGCAGAGAGGGCATTACCGGCGCCACCAGTTGTACTGGTGGTGTCAGCAGGTTTGTTGTCGGTGACAGCCATTCTTGCAAGGTGATAGTAATTGGAATACTAATAGGTATATCTTGTAAGGTGGTTGTTGTTGTTGATTCGATTAATCTAATCAATGACTGTGATTATTTATTATAAAATGTTGAAATACAGCAATCGCAACGCCTTGGATATCGGTATGTTGCTTATTGCGTAATGCTTGAAGATACTAGGATGATATATAGGTTTGAATACTATGTATGGCTAGCTTATTAACTTGTTGTTATTATTTACCTATTGCATAAGTTTTATAATAAATAATGACTAACATTGGTGATGGCAATCCGAGGTGCCGATGGAGGTGCATACATTGAGTTACATTAACGCAATGTAAATACGACACATCTTTTCTCTTCAATTGCCAACCACACGATAATGCGCAGCAAATATATATTTATTGTGAGGAAACAACATGCACAGATGTCACGACGTACGTGACACATAATGACTGTTGTGAAAACCTCACAGGACTCGTAATAATAATTGAATCCCCAACAGACGGTGTTCTAGTTGCAACTTGAGGTTATCATATGCACAAGTATTAGTAGACAGTTGTTTGATGCGAGCAGTCTTGTTCCCAAACAGAGTGGAATCGGTCCGGATAGTTTTAAGAAGATTATGGATACAGAACTGACCAGTCGACTCTCCACCAGTGAAAAAAACTTTATCCGGATTCAAATGAACAGGGATGGTATCATCAGGAATGATGGCACAGGCTGTATTTGGATTAGCTGCAGAAGGAACAAAGGCTTCAGAGGCAGCAATAGAGGCTTGACCAGTATACGGAAGGTATTTGGTAGGTGGAAGAATCGGAGGTGGAGGAGGAGGGACGGTTGTTGTTGTTGTTGGAACAGATGTAGTAGTAGTATGAACGGACGGAGCTGTAGTAGCGACTGTTGTTGGACCGGCTGTCGTTGAAACGGATGGAGGAACAGATGGACCGCCAGTTGACATAGATGCGGCGGTTGTGGAAGCAGCTTGAATGGTGCCGGTGGTTGAATCAAGAGTAGATGTGGTGGCAGTAGGAGAAAGAGATGTTGAAGCATCAGATGTTGTTGTTGTCATTGGAATGGATGATGAAGGATTGTAGGCGGTGGATGTATTGGAGACGGATGATGCAGTATCAATACCGGTAGTAGGATATAGAATCGGTGGAACGTCCATGATTTAAATAACGAAAACATGAAAAATAGATTGAAAATAAGGGAAGAATGGAAGCAAAATGTGAGCAATAGAAATAACAAAATCAAAATGAAAACTCGGTTTGCTCGACACATGATATTAAGACAGTAATAATTGAGACAGTAACGCACCATTTGGGACGGATGTAGAGAGTGACACTTCATTCAGGAGAATGGCGTTGGGCTGGACGTTTGTGCCAATACTTGAGAGAGGCGCAACTGTAGATGACTGATTCGTTGATACTTTTGCTTTTACTCGTGATCTTTTCTTGGTTTTGCTGTTATTATTACTCTGATTAGTACGATTGGAATTGACCAATGGAGCGATCTTCTTCTTGGTCTTCTTCTTCAACGTAGGATTGGGGGGTGAAGGAGTAGTACCATAAGGTTGTGGCTTCTTCCGAATACGAGTTGGCAGTGTAGTCGCACCACGGAAGATATTGTTGAACGCATCTTCTGTTGTTGGTGGTGGCTTGTCGACATCAAGATCTTCATAATCAGAATCGATATCAAAATCGATATCAGAATCAATATCAGATTCAGTATCAGAATGATGCTTTTTTGAACGTGCCATGGTTGAATGATTTCTTTTATTAAACAAATTAGAATAGTGCAGAAATGATGTAATGGATTAGATATTACGAATGAAAGATATCAAATAAATGACAACAACGACAACAGCAACAACAACAAAAAGCAACAACCACTACTAACCTTTTCTTGTCACGAATAGATTTGATATAAACACAAGTATCAAGGTCTTGATTAGTATCGATGCCGGTGCAATCGCTGACAAAGTACAATGAATGGATGGATAAAGAGGTGAGTGGGTGTTGTAATACAAATAATATCAAAAAATAATGAATCGATAATGAATGATATGGAATCGAACAGTTTACTTACTCGTAACGAATAGATTGAGTTGATGAAGGAGTGAGACCGACGAATTCAACTGAGGATGATGGAGATGGAGGAGGAGAGTTGGTGAGATCGCAATGAATTGGTTTCCCATTGTGGAAAGAACAACCCCTATTTTTCCTAACTTGTTTTGTTTTTTTATCAGTGATAACAATATCGAAGTTGCCAGTCATAATACAACCTTTCCAGTTAACGTCAGTAGTGCTAGCACTACTACAAGTACTACAAGTACAGCAGCTAATGCATATAGAGCAGTCGTCATCATCGTCGTCGACTTCCATGGTTCAATTTGCTAAAGGATTGTAATAACGTACCAGTTAGTAGTGAAATGAAGTGAATTTGGGTTTTGAAGTGTGGAAATATTTTTTTATGAGGTTACAACTAGCGGTATCGTGTAAAGCAGTATTCACTGCAAAAATCGTCGTACAAATGAAATATTTTGAAAACAAGGCGTGCATTTACGAGTTAAAGGAGGTGGCAGGTCAAAAAGTTTCAATCGTGATCATTTATATAGGAAAACTCTCGCGTGAATGAATTTTTGAAAAATATGCTTAAGTATAGAGAACTGTCCACGGTTTAAACACGAATTGAATTTTTTGTTAAACCTGTGAATCAACGCCAGCCTCTAAGTCCAAAGATAAACGCGACTAAATCTTCTAAATAAATTGAATGAGGCATCATACAATTCTAAGTAATCAGGAGAGGCATCATACAATTATCTAAATAATGAGGAGAGGCATCATACAATTATCTAAATAATCAGGAGAGGCTTCATACAATTATCTAATTAAGAATGGAGCGTCAAAAAATACAATTTATAGTACTTAGCAATTCTATGTCGCAGATCAATATTTTTTATGTGCTTCGATTGAATGATCACGAGTATTATTTTCGGCACGCGCGCATTGATGTGCGTTTTTTCACAAAAAACTTGACCGGTAACTGAGATTCAATTTTGCGACACTGTTGTAACACACCTCATCTTGACGACAGACTACATTTCCATCCATCTTTCCTAATCTGTTCACAACTCGTAACAAAGGAAAGACTCGTGATCATACTGTAATTTTCCTCGTCTTCAGGGGGCGAAAATAAGCCGCCCTGACGACTTGAAAAAAACAGTATGATCACTCTTCTTTTCCTTTTGTTACTCGTCGTTCGGCGCAACTCGTTTTTTGCGCACGCACTCGTCTCCGACTCGCACGTGCTCAAAACTCGTCGCGCGGATTAGTAAAGACGTAATACATATAGTATGAGTTAGTGTACAATATATTCAAAGTTTACATGCACTCACTACTAACAAGCAACGAGTGCGCTTAAGTTAATTATTATTGCATGCGTACTAGTATGAAAGTTCTTTTCTGTCGCACATAAAATCAATAGAGAACAATCAAATACCAATACCGTTTTTAACACGTCAACTAATTAGGAATAGAAATAATATTTTCTAATACCGTATAATAATAATATCAAAACAGCCAATGGAACACGTACTTAATGCGGCGCGACAAGTAACGCGAACTCAGCATTAGAAATAGACAAACGAACGAAACTTCAATTTTGCATTTATCAACATTTTTGGCAATTGTGAATTGTGAATTGCGTCGAACGACGTAAATTGCATTCTTTGTACGCAAAACGAAGTAAAGTAGAAAGTAAAGAAAATATGAACGTGAACTCGGGAAAAATAGACAAAACGAACGAAACTTCAATCTTGTATTTATCAACATTGGCAATTGTAAATTGGTGTGAACTGTGAACTGTGTCGAACGACGTAAATTGCATTCTTTGTACGCAAAACGAAGTAAGTAGAAAAAGTAAAGAAAATATGATTTCAGATCAAAGCCTCACGGACGACGACCCGTGTGACAATTGCAGACTGCTCTCCAGATCGTTCCTCGTCTACTAGTATTACGCCAACAACGCAATGATTTCAGATCGGAGCCTCACGACGACGAAGACCAATTCTTCAGATCGTTCCTCGTCTACTAAACAGATGAACGTATCCCGTAAACGACCGTCAATTGTCTTTGATGAGATCTCGGCTGATGTATCCGCAGCATCGTCCAGTAAAAAAAAAACAAACGCAATGAGCCAAAAGACGAGTCGTACGACAATAATGGACTATACTTCTTCAAGATCGTTCCTCGTCTATGAAACGGAGGAGTTCATCCAGTAAACCGTCAGTAGTCGTTGATGAAACTGGTGGCGGCTAGGATCATCATCCAGTGAACAGCAGATTCCAAAACATCATTGGTGGAAACATTGGTACCCATGTTGTTCGTGATGAGCATTTTACAAAGAGTGGTAGAGCCGTATGGGCGGGTCGAATCATCTTTGTCTTAGTGCTAATTTCTGTGGCTACCATCCTCGGTATTTGGCATACCATTTCTTGACAGAAGATGAATATGAACGTGCCGAGAAGCAGTTTATATATATATCGGAACGGGCTCAAATGGAAGCAAAAGAAGGCCTTCCGCTAGACGTTGGGCCGGTGTCACGATGGCTAGCGCATCGTCGGTGAAATGTACCCAAACAAAGAGCAGTGGCCTTTTGTGGAATGGTTAGGCTTTGAACGGATCACAACAAGTATGCTCAACACCTCACGTGGGAATGATATGGGATTCGTCCATTTGTAGACCCTCCTAAATTATCGGAATTTGAAGACTTTGCGAAGGCGACCTACAAAAACTCGGATTTCCCAACAACACAGGTGTCAGCAAAGAATTTGGTTTTGGTGTGTGGTATAAGCAAAACAACGTGATGCCACCAGTCAAATATCATGATATTAATGCAACATCTCTCAATTTTGATAGTCCCTATAAAGTTCTTGCGCCAATTTTTCGAACTGATGAAGGATATCATCCAGTTTTATTATTCAATGTGCATTCTCAAAATTTCACGGGACATGCCATTGATCAGTTGATTAAACTGTAGTCACGTACGAGAAGATCGACAATCGACGTTCCGTACTCGATGACGAGATCGA
>FMBT01000818.1:0-11962 GCA_900095095.1 Fragilariopsis cylindrus CCMP1102
TGTGCCGGCAACGATACATCACCAACACCACCTGCATCAGCTGCACCATTAATGCACGATCAGCTTGTGCATCACGTCCACCACCACTCTTCTTCCACCACCATGTTGGATTGCCGCTGGTACCTTCCATTGCAGCAACTTCTGCAGCAGCAGCTGCAGCTTCTGCTGCCTCTAATGGATCTTCATCATCATACTCATCCACCTCTTGCTGTTGATTATTATTATTTCCGCCACTAGTAGTAGCATTCGTACTACGACTTTCTGGTGAAGCTGCTGTAACAGCTCGTCCTTCATCATCGTTTTGTTCACCACTCATACCGGGACGGTAATCATTCATCATACATAATATCATCTTCATCCATCATCCTTTTTTTTCTATCCCTTATACGTAGCTAGCTAGCTATTTCGTTAAACTCAAAAATTCCAATTGAGTCAGGTTCCTTTATTCTATATTTTCTTCTTCCCCTAAGTCAAGACTTGTCGCTTGTCTTCAATGCAATGAAATCAACGCTGGTGTCCACGTCCTTGTCGATGTTTGTGTTGTGTTGTGTTGTGTTTATTCTACGCTCAAAACTCTACGGTATGTAGATTTTCAATTTCGGCGCCTTAGCATTTATTTGTTTGTGTCATTGCGCATTGTCCGCGCCAACTCTCTGAAAAAATTGTGCTAAAACAGCTCGTCGGACGACGGACAGAGCCAAATAGTCTGTCATTGCTCCGATCTTTTCACAGCATGATAGTGTTACAGTATGTCAATACCTTTTTAACATATTACAGTAGTAGCTACTGTTCCACTACATTTATGTACCAAGGTATTGATATACCATCAACATTCATGTATATGTGCATAATCTTTCAAGGACAACAAAAAGAAAAGGACAACAAAAAGAAGAGGAATGGGTGGGTCTATCATCATTCATAACATATCATCTCAAACAAGTCACTACTAGCAGCTAGATTTTGCTTGTACTACATACATGTTGCAAACTAGCTATTGCCTGTAGGATTGATTCTCTACAGAGTAGAATTAACTCAATAAATTTCTCAACTAGACTAGATTCCACCAAGCAATTTCTTGTTTGCTCTGGAGAGTACACAGAAAAAATTGAATACTCAGAGAAGCGGCATGTTTTGAATAATATTACAAGTACAGTGTACCTATCCAGCTGCCTAAGAGCATTATCTCTTCTCCTTCAGATTCTGTACCATCAGCCTGGCATAATAGCTAGCTAGCAAGCAAGGTATAGATCTATTCTACCATCTTGATATAAACTATGAATCAGCAGCACTTATTATTCTCCCATTGTATTGGTTCCTAAACCAGCAATGTATTATTGTTCTACCTGTTCGTGGGAGGTAATAGAGTGATTGTAGTCAGATTTCTTTGAGTACACAGCAAATAAGTGACATACCCCCTCCCTTTCCCTCTCCCTTTCTCTCTCTCTTCCACGTGCTCCACAGCAACCACCAATAAAGGTATGCAAAAAACATACTACAAGCATATTATTGTGGCATGCTGCATGATAAATAAAATAAAATATAATGTCTAATTTATGTGCTTGCGTCGAGATGTTAGCGCTAAGACCAACACCTGAGCACCAAGCTGCAGGACCTACAAGGGCCCCACCTGTCTATTATTACTGCTATCCGGTGACCTGTAGTCAGTCGAATCTATTCGTCAATGAAAGAAATCTTTCAATGGGGGTTTGTCGTGCGTCGTCTTTTGGATTCCTTCTTCTACGTTCTTTCTTACGTCCGTCTCCTAGTAGCTTATCTCTTTGTATCGTCTGTATTCTGTCTAATGCTGCATTGTTTCTCTCGCCTAAACCTCGGATCCAACCTACAATTGATCTTGTTCCCTGTTCCGATTGATTTGCCCATTTCGCCACACTGTTTTTAATTGCTTTGGAGTGACTACTGATATAATTTGCTAAGGTCCTTGCTGTTGACTCTTCTATGTACTGATCGACATCCGCGTGGAACAGTCCCATATCTGCAGGTCTAGACCTACAATTGATCTTGTTCCCTGTTCCGATTGATTTGCCCATTTCGCCACACTGTTTTTAATTGCTTTGGAGTGACTACTGATATAATTTGCTAAGGTCCTTGCTGTTGACTCTTCTATGTACTGATCGACATCCGCGTGGAACAGTCCCATATCTGCAGGTCTAGCTTTGTCTTTGTTGTCGTTCAGTTGCTTCACCTTATCTATTAGACGATGTTTCCTTCGTGTCTCTTGTATTTCTTCTGTAGCACCGTGAACTTCTTCGTTGCGTAGTTTCCACAACTCGATTGTTTTTCCTAAGATCACCTCTAATATCGATGCTCCCCATATGTAGTCGTTTCTAACTTTGCCGTCTTCTAACTGGACATCTCCTTGTAACTTTAACCAATGCTGCGATATTTTTCCTGAGAAAACATGTCGCCATCCTATATGGTCCTGCGTTTTCAACGCAGCTTTGAATCTTGGCGGAAATTTGGTTCTGTCCACCTTGTTATTTTCCATCCAATCGCATAGTGCCGTCATGAATGTTTCTTCTACTTCGTAATTCGTTGTGAGGGTTTTCATCTTCTTTCTTAATGCAGTTGATAACGATATTCTCCATTTTACTCGGCTTGCTGCCTTGCATTGAATCATGTGATCTCTTGTTTCAATCCTATCGCATAGGACGCATTTATCACTATTCTGGTACTTATATTTCTTCAATGTTTCTGCAGTTGGTAATAAATCATTGCACACTTTCGTCAATAATACGCTACTGTTTAGTCGTCGTGCTGCTAACGATAGACTTTTCCATGCTATGGTCCCAATAATCGTATCGGACCACCCGAACTTGTTTTGCAAGTGTTCGATATATCTTGGCTCTGTGTAGGCTCTTATCAGTTGATTCTTGTAGTCGCTAGTGACGCTTATATCTCTTATCGATAACATTACTGGGCAAGCTGGGAGTAACATATATTGTGGTAAGAATTTTCCTGATTCATCTTGGTACTTTCCTGCGTACCAATCTGCGTCTACATTCAGTTGTGCGTTCAACGACAGATCGTTGTACGCAGTATTTTTATCTTGATGTCCCCGCACCCAGGAATAACTTGTATCGAGGTTGTATATGTTGCAGGTTTCGTATAATTCTTCAATAATATCGTACTCTGATGCTAACGTTGCATTAGGATAGGGTTCCTTGTACTGTTTGTGATCTGTCATTCGTCGAATCAGCTCTTTGTTGTCTGAGATGCACGTTGCCTTAATTTGATGGTTCATATGGTGCGATATCAATGCCATGAATAGTGTTGCTGCAAGCATTCCTGCCCCTTCCGATCGAAGAGAGTTGCCTCGTCCTTCGCATGGTCCGCTCCCTGCTGCTAGTCGTCTACCGTCTGGTGTTGCAATTATCCAACCGAATGACATGTTGTGGAACTTCACTGATCCATCAGAGACGGACAGGAACTGTCCGAATTTGTCATGCTGAATGAGCATTTCGTCTATGTTTTGATGTCCATCATCCGTGTAAAAATGAACTTCTGCATGATAAGGTAACACTGTCATGGGTCATAACAAGGTGCCCAAATTTGTTATCTTAACATGCCATTTAGTGTATATCCTAGTGGTTTTGGGGTACACATACCCTGTTCTATTGATGACACACAATAAGAGCCTAATAGCCAAAGGAGAATCTTGTAGTATTATCATGACTTTTCAATGTTGCAGGAAGAGAAAGAACTTGATTCGATACTACTGGTACATCAGGAGCTAAGTTCCTGTGTAGCGTAAGTGTGAAGCAAGAATAGCTTCTCTCCTACAATTGTCATGGTATTGCTCATGTGATGTACATGGGTACAGTGTTGTTGCGTTGCTGGCAGTAAAGACATACTAAAGGCAATATTATGCTGTGTAAAAATAATATCTTCATGTGGAATTTGTGAGATTGGTTGACAGGGGGTGGAGGTTATTTGATCTCTGATGTTCAACTAAATGGTGGGTTGGGATGATGATGCTTCCCATTCACAAGTAATACATCCTAGTGAGGACAGTGGATCAATTCTGCGTTCTAATTTACTTAGTGGTAGTTTAAATAATGAAATGTATGTATTTTGGACCATATGATTTTTGATCAGAAATGAACCACAAAATATCTCAAATACAAGGGTTGCAGAGGACAACTCCAGATAAGTCAGGGGCACAAACATCCACATAGTATACTAGATTATTGTATTTGCCTTCTACACCTTTTCTGTTCCTGTGATTGCAGAATGAAATTCATTTTGCTGGTGTGGAAGGCACAAATACAACAACATGATTTTTGATCAGGAATGAACACAAGATATCTCATTTGAAAGGGTTGCACAGAACAACACCAGATGGGTCAGGTGCACTAGCATTCACATAGTGTACTAGAAGATTGTGCTTGCCTCCCACAACTTTTCTGTCCATATGGTTGCGGAATGATATTCATTTTGCTGTTGTGGAAGGCACACAAACAACATGACTTTCGATCAGAAATGAACCACAGAATATCTTATTTTTGAAAGGGTTCCATAGGACAACACCAGCTGGGTTGGGTGCACTAACATCCACATAGTGTACTAGACCATTTTGTTCCCCTCCTACCACTTTTCTGTTTCTGTTCCTGTGATTGCAGAATGAAATTCATTTTGCTGGTGTGGAAGGCACAAAATCAACAACATGATTTTTGAACAGAAATGAATACAAAATATCTCATTTGAAAGGGTTGCACAGGACAACACCAGATGGGTTGTGTGCACTAGCATCTACATAGAGTACTTGAAGCTTATGTCTACCTCCTACAACCTTCCTGTTATTGTGGTTGTGGAATGAAATTCATTTTGCTACTATGGAAGGCACAAAAACAACATTATGATTTTTGAACAGAAATGAACACAAAAAATCTCATTTGAAAGGGTTGCACAGGACAACACCAGATGGGTAGGGTGTACTAGCATCCAATATACCAATACCTACAAGGTCCTCATAATGCTTAAGTTCCTATGGAGGTTATGAAGGTATAAGGTTGCATTAACCACAAAATGGGCCATTTAGGCCCCAAAACAGGGTTTTCCACTTTTATGCGCACCTGAAGCTAGACCATCAACACAAAGCACCAAGATTAAGTTCCCTTTGGTATATATGGTGTACCCTATCCTTATATTTTGGGATGAATCACCTTTTTGAGTGTACTGTATGTCCACAAAAGACTGCAAATGGGCCATTTTGGGGGGTTATTTGATGTGTGTTGTGTGTGAGCCTACATTATGAGATACCTGTAGGCTAACAAGAATAACGAATATAACAGTTCTCCATCCAATAGGTCAATTGTAAACTTCATAGTTTAATTTTCCAAAAAAATGACCTTTTAGGTGTATATACTTGATGCTAAAGTTGTTATTATATACTACACTAACAAATACTAGTAAAATTACGGCATGACTAGTTCCACGCGGAGATTTATTCAATGCTTTCGACAGATCCCTCGTCGCGAAAATTCAAAAGAATGTGTCTGTTCGAGGTGGGTAACGGGATAAAGTGGTACTATTGACAAGACGAGCTTCGAGAAGATCGAAAACTTCGCTCGTATAACATACGTACGAATATTACATATAGTACATACCTATTCATCTAAATCTTAGATTAGGGGGAAGTAGAGTACTCTGTGTGTTCCATTGTTTCCCCAAACTGCATGGCATGTCATCCTCGTGAATTTATTTGAATTGCAAATTGAATAAAATAAATACTCGTAAATAAATAAAAATAGAAAAACCATGCAAGCAGGTATCTGCCTATCATCAAGATGACCACCGCTAAAAGCACAGCATGCGAACTAGAGTACAACGTGGTAATAGAAAGTACTGGTAAACGGATTTAAATCTAATAGAATTCAATTCTACCGTCCGAATGATACGACAAGAGAGAAAACTGTTCAACATATCATGCAGGCATTGGATGACGATCGATGAAGAGGATGGATATGGATTCTACAAATTCACACAACACCATCAACAGTAGCAGTATGAACGCCAGGATTATCTTCCATCGTCAAGGTCATTATAATTATGACAACAGCAACGGCAGCAACAACATCAGCAACAACAGCAACAACAGCAACAGCAATATAGAGGAGGTAACAGTCGAGGAGGATCGGTATTGGTTTTCTTCTTCTTCTTCTTCTTCTTCTTCTTCTTCTGCTTCTATTTCTTGCTTATCATTATCATTGGTATCAAGACTAATTAAACGATTTTTTGCTGCAATAGGACGAGTAGGATCATCATTATTATTTTTTTGGTTAGCATTGATATGTGGTTTATTAACTCTTTCTAACGTACAACACTCTTTCCGAACAATTATTGAAACAGAAACACGAGTAATGGTGAACAGGAACATGAACGGGAATAACGCGAACATCGCAGCAGTAGCTCAACAGCAGGGAAGATTGTTTAATCGAACCAATAAGAATATAACAACAGCTCCTCCGACTCCTCCGATACTACCTAAAACGAAAATCATCTACTACCCGACGATATTGCCTACTACTAATAGTAATGATAGTAGTCCTGTAAATGCTGCAACGGCGGCAGCGACCACTATAGCAACTACTACCGAACACAACAAAGACGAGAATAACGAACCACCACTACCATCATCCTCAACTATAAGACTAATAGATCCTACATCCTTAAAACGTGGTATAGACTTATTTCTTCGTAGTCGCAATTATTATGATACCACCACTACCACCGATAATAAAAGTAGCAGTAACTATATTTGGGATCTATTAGAGAATTATCAAACTTATCATACCCATACTCATACCCATCACAATCGTACTACTACTCACAATCACAATCACAATCACAGCAACAATAATGATGATTATTATTACTACTACGAACAAGATGAAATATCATCTGAAATGATATGTGGTATTGGTCCAGGAAGAGGAATGGAACAGGATGCTGGATATAAATTATTAGTTGAAAAAGTACGTATTATGGTTGATATTGATGAGCCTACTACTACTACTAATAATAATGATGATATGCCTAACGACAATAGCAGTAGTGAGTCTCAACAACAACAACCACAACAGCAACATGAACCACCAGCACCACCAAATCCAAAGCCAAAGCCAAATCCAAAGATATTATGTCTTGTCTATACATATTCACCCATGAGATATTTAGTACGGACACAGGCTATAGTATGGGGAAGACAATGTGATGGTTATATTGCATTTTCAAATGAAACGATACCAGAATTAGGTATATATCAACTACCAACAAATAATGAATACTCAGGAGTAGAAGAAGAATCCTATACTAATATGTGGCAAAAAACACGTCGGATATGGAAATATGTCCACGATCATTTCGTGGAGGACTATGATTATTTTTATATTTCTGGTGATGATGTCTATTTATTAGTGAATAATTTTCGTTCCTATATTCAAAATGAATTAGAATTGTTAGTATCTGATTCTGATTCTGTATCCGTACCACGCCATTTTGGATCATGGCTTCCATCTAAATCAATGATAGCTGGTGGACCGGGTTATACGCTCAATAAAGCTGCACTACAACAATTCTTCGAAATCACCATCACCACCACCACCACCACCACAGTAAATGGAAAAGGTAGTAGTAGTAGTAGTAGTAATACTTCAGCGATTTGGAATAATTGTTTATCGAATAAACATGCATCGTATGAAGATCGATTTATGAGTTATTGTATGTCAACATTTTTAGGTATTCATGGTAATGATACTGATACACGTGATCCAACAGGTGAACAAAAATTTCATGATACAGATCCAGCCACATTATATTTATTTCGTTCTAGTAATAATAAAAAAGGAGGATCATCATCCTATTTTTCTAGAATGGCATCCTCATGGGAAGATCAACCAATGCCACAACAACAAAAACAACAACAACCACCACCACAAAATCACATAGAACAAGTTGTGGTTGTTGGACCAAAACACGGACTTGATTCTGCTGCTAAATATAGTATTTCGCTTCATCGGATATACACACCAACGTACATGGCAAGAATACATGCTATATTACATCATCATCCTACGACATCGACATCGACGTCAAGGGCAATATGTCCAATCGATACACCATTAGGAAAAGGATTACAACGTCATTATCTTCATTAGCTTTAGCTGGACATACGTTGGAATAGACAATAGCCATTGTTGTCTACAATAAGAAAGTTATGCATCATCCCCGCTGGTGCATGCGATGTATTCAAATCCTTTCGTTGCCACAACAGATGCGTTTGGAAGTGCTCCCATTGTAGTATTGTTTGTTACTTTATGCGGTACAGAGCAACGTGGTCCTTCTTTTACATACAAGAGTTTGCCGTCGTCCTCTTTGCGTGGGACAGTTACTCTAAATGGTTGTAAAAAGTGACGAACGCTTCTCATCGCGAAACAATCAAGGTCTGTCCTATACTACATACCTCGTCCAGACTAGAAACTATACATCTCTCAGGATGTACTACGATCCGCAAAACGGGATATCTCTGGTGCTACTGTACGAGTCTGTCAACTTCTTCTTCGTTGCAACACCTGGTGCGTGTGTGTTTGTCTTTTTCTTCTTCTATAAGAGCGACCTTCATCGTGAAACGATTACTGTTAGAAGGTAGTAAATAGCGACGAACGCTTCTCATTGGCGACAATACAAGTGCAATCAAGTGTCGATCTATACTGTACTCTAACCTCATTCGCAATATAAAACAGCATCTACAACTATTACTACACGAGAGTATAAACTATTGAGAAAAGGTGCTACACACGTTGTATGTGGCATAGTATAACAATATTCAACTAAAATATATTACGAAATAATCTTTCTACCAACGATAATACAGATTATTCATTCTTTCAGTGTATGTGTGCTGTAACCGGTAATCATAATATTTGTTAGTGCTTTATAAACCTTTAACCAACAACATCTAGTTTTAGCATTGAATTTCTTCGGTCCTAACATATCAGCCATACATTCTAATAACGCAACACCCATAATAGGGAACCATTCAGTCTTAACACCATATTTAGTTTTCTGGGTTTCACCCAATTCCAGGAAGATCTCTGTTAACATATCAAGATCTGGTCCCAACATATCAACTGCCTTGTCTAAAATTAGTACAAAATGTTTTCCATGGGCCAGAAATCTAGGACTATCAAAAAAATCATCATCTGATTTCATTGTTTTTGTATCAAAACCAAATATGTTCTTTGCTTCTGGCTCGAGAACAAAGAACTTAATAAATAGAATCTTACCTAATTCCTCTGCATAATTTGGTTTACGACGTAATGCCTCCCAACTATCCAAACAGCTTGATACTGTAGAATAACTCATATCATCAATCATTAATACCATCTTTGTTGTTTGTTGTTTGAATTCTGATATTTGTTATTGATCTATACTGACTTTCTTTCGAGTGTTTCTTATGGAGCTTCCGTGTATTGATTTTGAATGTGAAGAAAAAGCAAACTGAACGGGGTGAGCGAGTACACAATCTGATGTCTTACGTGAAGAAGTTCAAAAATACGAACAAGATGAGACATCGAATGCGCAACTTTGTGAGCGATGTTGTCGCGTGTTCTATGTCATATAGAACATGCTTCTTTGTCGCGTGTCCGAAGGTTCAAATACGGTAAATATTCAAAGAATCATCGATAGCACAAAAATGTTTTGATCGTAGAAATATATCAAGGCATCTCATCGCGGTTCTTTTTGAAGTTATGGCAAGGACCAAGCTTACTTAAGTGTCAACACCAAAAAAAAAGACTTCAACAAAAAATGTACCATTTATGGAGTTATCCAAACCTGCTTCAAGTACGACTTGTACCTATGCAAATGATGAAGTCAACTAGTAGGTATGTAAATAGGCTGGGCAACAAAGCAAGCATGCATAGCCGACTTCAACACACAGTGCGAATCGAATGAGTACATATATTGAATAGATGGGATTGAAATATGGACATTATCATAAATATTAGTGAAAATTAGAGCTACTTTACATATTATTCAGTTTAATGAGATTTGTCCGTGTCTAATTTATTAAGAGGAGATTACATATAAGCACGCACTAGAATGGTCGTGATCGATCATCGAAAGGAAAGACGATATATATCCATCCACTACCAAGCCGTGCTATTGTCGTCTTCTTTTTTAATACATTAGACAGAAGAACATTGTCTGAGAAGAAATAATAAGGAAGCTATAGTGTCTCACGCAAGACAGAAGCTTCAGAGAATATTGTACCGCGAATGTCAACACGTAAAAAAACTACAGTGAGTGCAAGTTAGAACAATAATAGAAGAAGTGAACGTAGTAGTATTACCACTGGCTATACAAAGCATTGGGAGTGGTACGCTAAAATAATGTGATTCATAATAATATCAATAGCTAGCTAGCTAGCTAGCTAGTAGTCGGCTTCCTACCGACGTTGTAGCCTATATATCGTCGTTCACTTCTTTCATCGCTTCTCTGAGAAACTCTACTACCTCAAAAATACTCGGCCTTTTTTCTGGTGCAAATTCATGACATTGATCAATGATATATACAAGTTTTGACTCTGCGAGACTTCGTTCTTTATACCTAGGATCAATGTAAGCCTTCTCGCCATCCATTACACGCTGTTGCATTTTCGTATCGTTGTCTTCATCGTAAAATACCCACAATCCAGTTAGTATCGAATATAGGTTGTTTCCTAATGAGAATACATCCACTTTCTCATCCAGATTATTATTCAAATATTCTTCAGGAGATCGCCACTGGCAAGAAGAGTGAAAAGACAAAAAAAAGTGCGTTTGTATCAGTAAAAATGGATTACGGTAGGAAATATATATTTTTCACACAGTAGTATGTCCTTAACCCTGCACCAAAAAAAAAAGATATATAAATAAATAATAAAACTTACATTTCCCATTCCCGCCGCCTTCTCCGTACTTGCAGTATGTTCCTTTATTGTCATCCCAGAGCATAAATTCAGCTCTATTAAAATCATTCAACTTCACCGTTTTTCCATCGGAACTTAATAGATATTGTGATAGTTGCACATCTTGATGGACAATTGCTCCATTGGGATCACCATGTAGATCGGCAAGTGCCTCCGCCATTTGGAGTGATATACGTAACTTATCGATACTTTCGATATCATTGTAGGGTGTTAACTCATTTTCTTGTTGTTCTATTTGCTCTTTTGTAGTAAGGAATAACCAGTACCCCGGTACCGCAACATCCTCATAGTCACCGTATGGGAAAATATTCACTCATGATCGCCATACCACAGAATCCATATATATCATATATTCGTGGACTAGATGTTAACCGATCCGCGACCATCGCATCCATACGTACGTATTCCAAAGTCACCTGTTTTGAAATCAATACTACAGTACACGTACGTACGTATTCATAATAAGGAAATAGTATAACATATCATATCATATCATATTATAAAAAATTGGAAGGTGTTTAGTTTCTCGTTCGATTAATCAACGTAAGACGGTAGTATCACAAAAATAGAAACAAAAAATAATGATATTATATACAATCATGATGTCTTAAACTTACCTACTGAACATTTCCTTGATCACGATTTGCTCCTGCTGCTGCTGGAATGAATGTTGTAGGCCAAATACTTGGACGATAACTTCCTTCCTGTTTGTTTAATTCAAATGAGAATGAGAATGAGAATAAGAATAAAAATAAGAATGATAATAATGAGTGATATTATAAAAACAAAAAATAACAACACCAATGATTGCAACAGCAAAAATAAATGCAACAACCAAAAACAACAACTTACTTACTTAATATACTGGAGATTATTTTTTATATCGACAAAGGAATGTTTCAAACATGGTATTACAATTTTGATAATTTCGTTGATGAATTACTGGTTTTACGACAGACCTGTCCGGTATCG
>FMBT01000819.1:0-12044 GCA_900095095.1 Fragilariopsis cylindrus CCMP1102
AACAAGGTCATCTCCTTTATCGCATTCAACATCAACAGATACTGTCACTGAACGCAATTCGTCAACATCGAAAAAAGGAGCGGATTGTGAAAGACAGAACAGAATGACAAAAAACTGCGGTTGGTTTCTACCAGTTCTTCTTGTACTTCTTCTCCGATTTCGCAAAATGGAGGTTACAAAAGATCATCATCATCACCGTATCAGAATGGAGTCGATAGCGACGATAGTGACGATGATGTTGAAATAGTGGGCAATCCTTCCGCAGCACACACAGGTGAATTGGTATCCGGGGATCCACAAAATTAACGATACCGACGGCAGCAGCAGCAGCAGCGACTTCTCACCAATCCCCGAATGTAGCATCTGAAGAAGCGACAGAAAAACGTAACAGCACCGGTAATCGAGATTCTAGATGACGACGACGAGGATGGTCTACTGCATCATATTCTAATGTTGAAACCACAATAGGGTTTCGCAGCGACGATCAAGACAGGTAAGCGAGACGCTAACCTCGGATCGGAAACGACAAAAGGAATACCCTTGAACAGAAAGAAAGATCAGAACTTACCGGGTCCTTCATCATCCGCCGACACAAATGATATCATCAAATTAGTCGATGACGATAAGAAACGAACGGGAAATGGGAAGAACAGAGCGTCTTATTTGAACCGGTTGGATCTATCATCTTCCCGAGGAGGAGTATGATTTTGATGACAGTTCGACGAACAACGACTTTCCGACGAGGAATCAGAACAAGCAACCACGTGTACTACAGCGTAAGGAGCCACCGTCATTGGACAATCTGAAAGACTGTCAGGATAGGATTGTGAAAGATATCGCAGAGATTGCAAGCCGAGAAGGAGAAAGTGAAAAAACAAATGATGGAAAATGCCGTTGAAGCAACAAAAGGCAAGCAATCGAAAATTAATGTCCAACGCTCCGACCTATTCATCAAGATTAACAAATAAGTCAACAGTGTTAACTTATATTGACGAGAATAATGCGATCAGTAGTGAGGGGCACACGACGCTAGTAAATTCTTCCAGTAAGTAACTGCGACAAATAATCACGTTAGGGGATTCCTTAAAATAATGACTGGCTAGTATAATCCCACTCACCTTTCTATTTTCCCCCATTTTTTCCTCAATATTTCCCAGTGACTGTGGTTCCGACTGAAGAGAAGGAAGAAGAAGAAAGTAATATAAAAGTGCTGAGGAAGAAGGCGAAAGTGCTAAAATTGAAGCCGTTCCGATACAAGGATTTACAGGAGAAATTTGCTGACATTTTAGACGAGCTGCCAACTGTTGAGCGCTTTCATCCCGATGTTCACACATATGTTAGATCTATCTTACATACGCCACCAAACGGGCAGAAAGAAGTAAATATTGATGTTCCACCGCAATACATCTCAGTTTCTAATGGTATAGAAGAACGAAGTGCCGAGTCGACCAACAAAGAAAAGAGTAGTTACGAATCAGTCATGGAAAGTTACCGTGACTTTTGCTCACAATGTAAAACATTTGACTGCACATTTCGTGAGTAATATTTGTGTTCTTGCGATACAGTGTATATTTTTTTCACTCATTCATTCATTAGTAGACTAATTGATAATCTCTCACATCTCGATCAATGTAATCGCACAAAAAGACATGACCCGATACCCAGACGCAGCTACTCAAGCTGCTATCGCTATTAAATACGATAAACTGTTCAAAAGCCGACAGGCACGAAATCAACAAAATATCGATCCCGATGACCCACTTTCTTCCTTAGACATATCCCGTGGCAGATTGATTATTTTAAAGGAGAAAGTGTTTACTGACAATTCCTTGAAGTTGGTAATATTTGAACGAAATAAGCGCAATGTTAGCAGCAAAGGCGATACAAAGACTTATATTTACTTACGAGGTAATATCACATGCCCATTTTGCAAGTTCAATTGTATAGACGAAGAAAAGCTTTCAAAACATCTATCGCGTTTTCACCAGGATTCTTATTTGTGCAAGAATGTAAACAAAACAATGACTGTAACTGCTAGAACTGAATCTCGTGACATCGACAGCGATATTGATAGTGATAACACATCGCTATCGCTAAGAAATTTGAGTACGAAGAAAAGCTCCTGGACTGAAGAGGAAGATAAGATTCTCTTCGAAAATCAACTAATTTTCGGCAACAAATGGACAAAAATTCAAAAACTACTTCCTGGACGTTCAACAAGCGAAATGACGAATCGATACCACAGTCAGAAAACACTTCAATCGCGACAATTGGAACGCGACGGCGCCAGTGAAGAATTTGAGATGCAAGGTTTCATACCGAAACGAACGTACTACCATTCCCGCAACTTGGTCCCTTATGGCAACAAGGAGGATTTTGAGCGTGATTCTGATGATGAAGTGAGTTAGCTAGCCGCTTGTTGTTCTTGTATTATACCATTGGTTTCAATGACGCAATATGGAGTTTGTCTTACATTTGTTTCTGTTTTCAATTTATTTATTACAATCATAGTCGGATTACTCGTGGTATCAGGAATATCGTGACGAACTCATTTATGGTACGTTCCACACCTCATTTTTTGAATTTATAGGACTATATTAAATCCATACACGAAAATCATAATGTCTGTCGTGGTCTTATGTGTCTCTTTTTCTATCTCTTTCAGATATTACCAATATTACCCTCAGTGAGAAACGTATGCAATCAATGTGGAATCGATTCTTAGGTTATTCACCGATTGTCATTTTCGACAAAGTTGTGCCAAAAATATGCTTCAATTTTATTGAAAAGCACAAGAGAGAGCTAAAAGAATTAAAATTAGAATGGGAACTATACAAAATGCTGGTAGTATTTTGGGAGAGACGAATGCTGCGCGTCGTTCACGTAGAAAAGCTCTTATATTTGTTTCACTATAAGACAACAAAAATTGATGAACATGATCAGCAGTTGCCTCTTACAAATGATCAAAAAGTTGTAGTCAGTCGTCTCTTTGTTATGTTCGAATCTTTATACAGTCAAGATCAATATGTTATCTCGGGAGTAGGCGACGCCTTGAGAAGAAATGATCTAAATATAAATGATATTGTGCGTACACCAGTGATACGAGATATTAAACTGCCGAAATCTACCGGTGCGAAAAGAAACAGACTAATTGGAGACAAACTCAAAGATTTCTACTACCCATGCCATCACAAAGGTGCATGCAGCAAAAAAAATGAGTGTACTTGCATAGAAAATGATCATTTATGCACAAAGCACTGGTAAGACGATTGTTACTATTTGGCTTTTATTTGGTTTCTTCAGTATGTAACGTCATCCAATTTCTTCTTGCCGAGATACAAAAATATTCCTTCCTCAATTGTTCTCTCTCTCTTCTGTTTCAAGCATGTATGGAGAATTCGGGGGTCAATTTTTTTAAAGGATGTAGTTGCACAACAAATTGTAGAACCTCTACCTGTCCCTGTAGAGGTAAGTACTGCATGTGCGCTCGGTGTGTGTGCTTGTGTCCTCTTTCTTTTCTTACGTCACGTTCGTTCATTTTGAAACTTGGTTTTTCGATTGATTCAGGCAACAATCGCGAATGCGATCCGGATGTATGCAAATGCTGCGTAGGCTGCAATGATGAGGGATGTGCTAATATGGATGCTACGATGGGGCGACGGGTGCCGTTACTGGTTGGTAAATCAAGCATTAAGGGGGCTGGACTGGGAGTTTTTACGAAAAAATGCCTTAAGAAAGGGGGATTTTATTGACGAGTATATTGGAGATCTTATTAAATATAGAACGAATGACACCGCTTATTATTTCGGCGTAACAAAGGACTACGTAATTGGTACGTACGAATGATACTATAATTCATTTTGTGATACACAGATCAACTTCAATATCTTTTTTTCTCAACAAGTTCTCTATCAATATTTTATCATGGTTCCTCTACCAAAAAAAAAAACAGACGCGACGAAGCAAGGGAACAAAACACGGTATTTTAATCACAGTACAAGAACCTAATGTTGAAGCAAGAAAACTTTTTGTGAATGGTGAAATAGAATTAAATTTTATTCCCAAATATAATGTCCCAGCTCAATCAGAGGTAAGATAACAATATGACATTTAGTAATGATTCTGTCATACATCATGCCCTACCTAGCCTGTTATGTAATCCGGTGTCCGGTTCTTGTTATTGACGGGGTACTATTGTGCCTTACTTATTAACTGTTTCGATGCAACTAACAGTGTTTTCTTTTCATATTATGATCCCCTTACGTTATATTTCTTATTGCTTACATCAAAAAAGTTATGTTACTCTTATAGTAAAGAATATAACCACATATGGCGCTCAAAGGGTCTTGATCATTTGTGCCAAGACAGTGATGATGATGAAATGCAGTCAACTGACATATGATATAATTATATATTACTGATCATCTATATTGATATTGTACGTCGAAATGTTATATTGCTATCTAGCTTTACTGAATTCCTACTACTGCAGAAGATACAAATTTAATGAACGCTAAATGTTAATTTTATACAATTGCAAGCTAGCTAGAATACTGTAGTGTTGTAGAGCTTACACATCAGTTAGTTGCTTCCAATCCTCTACCAGCTCGTTTCCAAAGATCAAGAGACGATTTATTCAAGTCGATAATTAAATAATATTAGGTTTTTCTCAATCTGATCTATCTATCTTCTTAAGGCGATCGGAACATAAACAATGTACGATTGATTCTCCTCGAAACAAACAAGTACCAACGCAACATCGCAAAATTTGTTAGTCAACAATGATGATCAATAACGACTTGGACGATCATGCAAATCGTTACCCGCCCGCACTTGTTTAGACTCCTAGATTTTTTTTTGGTGTACGCTTATTGCTTCGTTTTAAATCATATCATTATCGCGATTTTATATAGTACAATAATGGGCACTACATTTATTTTATAGCTACTAGAAGCTACAACGTGTACATGAACTGAAGAGGAAATTCATTCAGCTCACGAATCCAATATTTGAGCTGATTCTTTTGACTCATTCGATTCAACTGTAGTTCGCGCGCGCGCTGGGGGATGCGAATTTTAGTTGATTTTCGTTTTTTTTTCAAATCCACATTTCAGCTTCTGTGAGAGGAGCGATCTTTTCTGAGAGAGAGATCGAGGAATGAGATCGCATATCAATGTAAATAAAACTACTACATATCCTCTGCAACTCTGTAAACACCAAACCAAAAGACGACAAACGACGATAACAACGAAAGACGACGAACGAACGAACGAACGAACGAACGAACGAACGAACGAACGAACGAACGAACGAACGAACGAACGAACGAACGAACGAACGAACGAACGAACGACGACAGTACTGTAATTCGACGAAGAAAGAAAAAAGAAGGAAAGATTACAAGTATTATTAGTATTATGTTGTTTAAAGTTGTATCATTATTATTATTCCTATTATCGTCGTTGTACAATACTGCGTCTGTGTCGTCGTCGATAGAATCAGAAAATAACGATGATAGTAATAATAGTAATGATGATTATGTTTATGATGGTACCGGTCGGACTAGAAGTAGTAATGTTGATATAGAAAAATTATTAGATAATATGGATTGGAATGAAATGATTGGTCAAATGATACAAATTGATATAAACGTATTACTTACTGCTGCTGATGATACTACGGATGATACTACTACCGGTACTACTCCTACTAACGTTACGTTCAATCAAACATTATTAAATTATTATATTGGTGAATTAGGTATTGGTAGTGTATTAAATAATCATTATAAATGGACCTCTGCACAATATAGAACAGAAGTTATTAGATTACAAAATACAGCAAAAACTTATTCCAAAAACAGAATACCTGTAATATGGGGTTTAGATAGTATCCATGGTAGTAATTATATTGTGGATACTGTATTAACACCACAACCAATTAATATAGCATCTAGTTTTAATATAACAATAGCCTATGAAGCTGGTAAATTAGCATCGTATGATACCAGAAAATCAGGTATTACATGGTTATTTAGTCCATTATTAGGTTTAGGTGGTTGGAATCCATTTTGGTCACGTATATATGAAACATTCGGTGAAGATCCTATATTAGTAAGTCTTGTCTTTATATTAATTATTATTACTCCATTCTGTACAACGTTCGTTCGTTTTTTACATCGCATTGCTTGCTGCTCATCGAGGATATCATGCCGTCCAGTCCAGTTCAGTTCAAACTTTATCTTGTCTTCGATTGGTATCAACTCTACAGTATTCCTCCCAACAAAAATTGCTGGGTTTGTGTACACCACACCACATTTTATGTGGTGGTTCAATATGACAAATTTTCCTGGAACAGATTTTGTTTTGTTTCATCATGTTTTGAAGATATATTTGTCCATCATTTTCTTCTGTCGATTCGTCACGGTACCGAGAATGGGAGCGTCAACGTCAAAAACCGCCTCTTTTGTTTCTGTTTACCTGTTTCTATTTCTGTTTATTCGGTCGTCCTCCCCACCAATTACTTCCACCATCAACAGAACAATGATATTCTATTTCCCCATGTGCTTCAATATTGCCGTACTCTACGAACGTCTTATAGTTCTTTCTCTCTGCTCTCTCTGCTCTCTCTTTTTCATTACGCTTACGTTTACATTCGGCGTAAATTATTATGTAGGTGGGGGATATGGCATTAAATATGATTACTGGTATACAAGAATATGATCCTATCGTAAAAGACGACAGATCAAATCCATTTAAAATGATAACACCATCCAAAGCAGCAGCATGTGGTAAACATTGGATTGGATATTCATTTCCACATAATGGACATGATCGCAGTCCATCCTATATATCAAAAAGACAATTGTATTCCTATTTTATATTACCATGGAAAAAAGTATTATCATCAGGTCGTGGTCATGGTCATGGTGATCATAAAAAGTTAATGACTATAATGGAATCATACACATCATTTGATGGTGGTGTACCAAATGTTATAAATCGTTATTCATTAGATCATATATTAAGAAAAGAAATGAAATTTAATGGTGCTGTTGTTACTGACTATAATGAGGTATTAAACGCACAAAATTTCCATCATATTGTATCCAATATAACAGATGCATACTATAAAGTATTAACAGAGTCTAGTAGTATTGATATGTCAATGATTGGTGCCAATGAATTTGATATTAAATCTTATTTTGAATCAATGTCCAAATTAAAATATATGAAAAATAGTATGAATAATAATAATATGTTTAAAGATCGTGTAAGAGAGAGTGTACGTCGTGTATTACAACTAAAAAAAGATTTACATATGTTTGAAGAAAGTTTTGATTTAAAACCATTAGTAGAAGAGGATGATGATGGTAATGATGATTATAATAGTCCCTATCTTCGTGATGGTAATAATGACAATATTAAAATATCTACTAAAGATATACAAACAGTATTAGAAATGACACGTCAATCAATGATATTAACAAAAAATGAGAATAATGCATTACCATTATTACAACAAACTATAAAACTAGAAGAAGAAGAAGAAGAAGAAGAACAACAGCAACAACAACCAAAATTAAAAGTATTAATAACAGGTCCAACATCCAATTCATTAAGTTTTCAATCAGGTGGTTGGACTGGTGAATGGCAGGGTATTGATTCACATAAAGAATCAGATTGGTTTACATACGGAAATACTGTATTAGAAGCAATGAAGCTGGAAGAAGATTTGTTTGATGTTACATATGAATGTGGTGTTGATTATTCAGGTAATGATTGTAATAATAGTGAAAATAATGATAATGATAATTCAGCATCATCTTTTACTGACGATGAAGATGAAGACGGACAAGATAATAAGGAACAATATGTTTTAAATAAAGTCAAAAAATGGATTCATTGGGGTAATAGTAACGACGGCAATGGCAATGGCAATAGCAATGGCAATGACAATGATGACAACTATAATAGTTTTGATGCAATAATTGTTTGTGTAGGTGAAGAAAATTATACAGAAAAACCGGGTGATATCACAGATTTAAACCTACCACATGGACAATATTCATTAGTGAAAGCATTAAAGGAAGCTGTCCGAAGTACGACAAAGAAAGATACAAAGATTATTCTTATTTACTTTGGTGGTAGGCCACGATTATTAGATACAATTGTACCAATTGTGGATGCTGTTATAGTAGGTTTCCTACCAGGACCGTTAGGTGGAAATGTGATTGCAGATTTTTTAACAGGTCGTATCAATCCAAGTGGAAAATTACCAATCACTTATCCAAAAAATCAAGATTTATCTGGTTTACCATATCTGCATAGTATATCGGATATGTGTACAGATGATAATGATCGTAATAATAATATACCATGTAAAGTACAATGGCCATTCGGTCATGGATTATCATATACACAATTTACGTATAGTGATATTACATTAAGTACAGAAATATTATACCATCGTTGGCATGATGATGATGATGACGACGAAGATTTTACTTACACTGATACTGTTAATTATGATGATGAAGCATTAACTGTAACCGTAACAGTAACAAATAGTGGTACAGTAGGAGGAAGTGAAACTGTATTATTTTTTACATTTGATGAATTTAGAGATACAACACCAGAATATAAACGACTACCCCCAGAAAATATGGTTAGATCCATCTGAATCCAAAAACGTTTCACTACAAATGTCATTAATTGACGACGATGTTGAAGATGCAGCAACAGCAGATAATAAAGATTCTTTACGGTTTATTGGTCCACATGATGATACACATTACATATTACAAAATGGATTAAAATTTCGGGTTGGGATTACATCTAATGCTGATTGTCGTATAGATCCTATGTCTAATTTATGTGCACCTAATCCTGTTACGATACAAACTGAACAGGATTATATTGGTGCATGTGAGGCGGCCTGTAAATTATGGAAAACAAGTAACTGTGACAGTGCAGTATTTCCATCACCAACAACTGCAAGTTGTCGGAATGCCTGCGTATCAATTCATAATAATAATGAAAGTGGAAATGGTGGTAGTGGATCAACAAAACAATTAAATAACGATGGATGGGGTTGGACGTATGTTCTATGTTTAGAATCCCTGGTATGGAATGATCAATTTGATTCTAATACTGATTGTTGGAAGTTGCGATCCTTCTGTCGGGATGTACTTCGTACACCTGGATATGACGAATTTGGGAATGGTGGAGGAACAACAACGATTGGTAGTAGTAGTAGTAGTAGTAGTAGCAATCGAGGAGGAGGAGGAGGCAACGACACTCCTTCCAAAACATCGTTACCTATAATTGTTGCACTTATTTCTGGTATAATTGCTTCAATTGTGATTAATTGTACAATACGAAGAAGGAGCGGGGATGGTACCACCAGCGCCAAAATCTATGGTGATGTCCATTTCACTCCTGTCAACGTCAATGAAGTGTGTTAACTAATAATATTATAGAAAATTAATTGTGTAAAATAAAGATAAATAAATCACCTGTACTAAGTAAGTAAGTGTGTTCAATATACTGGTATTATAGCTTCCTTTTTTAACCCCACTACTGTAGCATACTGTATATACTTGACTTATAGGTCAATGTAGTAACATCAAATTCTTGTTTAAGTGGTATGACGGCTTTTATTTTTCTTCTACTTCTTCCAATTCTTCATAGGCGAAGTTGTTGGTATTGACACCTGCGTAATTGACTTTCTCGAATCTTACAACTATAGATATTATAATAATAATAATAATATTATATCAAAAAAAGAAAGCAATTCCGTTAGTTGTGTGCATATATGAGTTTGAGAGGATAAGAATCAATCATATAGAACAGTTGACAAAGATAGTGTTGCTGCTACTAGTACTGTACTCACCCACTGGGTAACGAACACTACCAGGTTTATCTGCAGCTGCGACGGAGGCAACCTCGTTGTACCAGTAGGATTCTTTGCGTTTGATGCGGACCTTGCTGCCTCGCTTAATATCAAAAAGCTCGGTCGTCGTGTGCGCCGAAGAAAAATGGGCGGCAGGAGGTACAAAGGCTTTACTCCCTTGCAAAGAGCATGTTACCAAAAGAAAGAGAAGTGCGAAACGAAACATAATGGTGCTGATTCTACTAGTATTCAAAAGATTTATGTTGATGACATCAGTAGTAGTAAATGCATTGCACAGTAGGGCGGCTACTGTACTGTTACGACAGACTAGAGTTGTTTCTATCTTTGCTGTTGCTTTTGCACGTGTATATTTGGGTAGTGGAGGGGATTTTTGTGAGGCGATATGATCTAAACTCATGTTGCAGTGTGCCGTAAGTGGGTTGTGAGCGTGTCAAAAAGTGGGTAGTCGCGCGTCGTAAGTTTGTCATTGTGCGCGGTGCACGTCTGGCTGGTGCACGACTAAGGACGTTCAATTGAAAAATGAGATGACATCATCATACTGTAATATAGTAGGTATTTAGTAGTAGGTTAGTACGGTAAGAAGTACAGTACACAGCTGCTGAACAATGATAATATTATGTTAGACGAGCGAGCGAAGGACAGATCTACTGCTATCTGCCTCGTGAAAAACAAAAACGATCGATGCATGCATAGCCCTTCAATTAATTTTTCCAAGCGTAAATGTATTTTTTGTGTCGGTCGATGTTTTGATGTTGTTTTTTCGATTATTATCTTTCCTCCTCGGATCTTATTGTTATCTGTTACTGTACTGCACTTCATCTAACTAACAGACGCACGCACAAGCAACATCAAATCAAATCAAACGACAGACCTCGTCTCTTCAGTACTCCTCTGTCCGTATTTTCGACGATAGACAAATCTGAGGTAGAATAGTGGAACAAACAGAGAAACAAGATACACGATCTATTAACCGATACAACAGTACAACAAACCGATACGATACTGAAACGAAACGATTGATCGATCATGGCAAGACAAGATAATGATCATGATCATGATGACAATGATGATCTCCAACAACGAGGACTGAAATGGGAAATTGAAAAGAAGAAGGAAAGTAGGAAAAAGAAGAAAAAGGACGTAGACAAAAAGAAACGTAAACGTGATGACGATGATGACGATGATGACGATGATGATGACGACCGATGTCGTAGTTGAAGCTTGAGGAATCAGAAATAAATAGAAAGAAAAAGAAACATAAAAAAGATAAGAAGAAAAAGAAACATAAAAGTCTAAGAAGAACAACGGACGATGAAGTTGACGTTGATGTTGAGGACACTGTTGAGGACACTGTTGAGGACACTGTTGTTGCTGCGACTACTACTGCTTCTCAGCAACAACAACCGGTTGTGGTCTGTTCACTATTTCCACAGCCAATAGTAATACCAATATTACGAGACGACTCTGAAAAAAAACTGGAGAAAGTGAATAAGGTACTACAGCACACGCAGTAAGTACTGAATTAATACACCAATTGTCATCCGTCCAAGTAAAAAAATTAATAAAGAAACGAGAACAGTATACTGAAGCTTACTACAAGATAAGATACTAATAATACAAAACAGTAACAGTGATCACAATATCAGTAACAGTAACGGAACGGTCGTCGAATCATGGTAATAAGAGCAAGAAAAAAGAAACATAAAAAGTCTAAGAAAGAACAATGACGATTGACGTTGATGTTGATGACACTTGTTGTTGCTGTTGCTGAGACTAGTTCTATTTTTTCTCAACAACAACAACAACAACCTCGTTTAGTTGCATCATCTGCAATTGAATTTTATGATCCTGCTAAAAAATCATCAACTAGAGGAAGAATTAGAATTACAACGTCAAAGTCAACGAAAGAAGAAGGATAAAAAGACCAAGAAAATTAAAAGTACTAAGTTAGTAGTAGCAATTGCCATGAAGAAGATGAACAACAACAGAAAGATACGATTAATAACAAGAATCAACAAAGCATGATGAAGATGATAATGATCACAATTTAACATTATTATTATTTTATCAATACATTGAACCAGAATGGGATGAATCCACCTATGAACAAATATTATATTCCTTAGAAA
>FMBT01000820.1:0-11938 GCA_900095095.1 Fragilariopsis cylindrus CCMP1102
AATGATAATGAAGCTCTCTTTAGAGAGGCACGAAGGAAATATGCATTCTATCTTTGTAGTCATTGTGAGGAACCTTATTTTGGTGGTACAATACGCTGTGCTGATGAAAACCCACTCCCAACTACGACGACGAAGATGTCGGTACACCCTGACCCTAATCAATATCAACAGATTCCTGCTGAAAAACGATTATGTCCTGGATGTACACCAGAAACACAATTAGTTTGTCAAAATCCTATTGAACATGGACGATATTTGATATGGAAATGTCGATATTGTTGTAAACCATCTACTCATGTATGTTATGGTCAAGTTCACTTTTGTAAGGATTGTCATGATAAGAATTCACAACGTGTTGCTACCGCTGCTACTGCTTCAATAATAGGAAAACAAAGTGGACGACCTACCCTCGAAGCAATTCCGTGTCCCGGTGGTGAATCTTGTAAATATCCTAAACCACCATCGTCGTCGTCATCTTCTACTTCAACAACAACAACAACACCAACTGATAATTGTAAATTCCATTCGAATGGATCAACAAAAGATTGTGAACAAGTATATTCATGTGCGATTTGTGACTCAGTACCAGATAACGATAGTAGTAACATACTTAATATTGAATCGGGATCACATAATTTCGTTTTCAATCCAAATGGTGAATTTGGTTTAAATGGATGGAGACGTACAAATCAATACAGTGGATGGCACGTGGAAGAACGACATCACGAAGAACCTGTATTACTACCGATAATAAATGATGGCAATACCAATAATAACAACAACAGTAACAATAACAACAGCAATATAACTCCTATTACCACCAATTTTGTTTCATCATTCCAACAATGTGTGATGATGCAATCAATTGATCTAAGTCGTGTATTACGAATTGGAAAAAAAAGAAGATTAGGAGAAGTAGAAAGAGACAACAATCCTAATAATAGTATGAATAATGATATTAATAGTCAAGGAGTTATTATTAATGATGCTACGATCATTCCCATTGAGGTATCGGCACGGTATACTGGCCGGGACGACTGTCCCAGTGTTTTTATGTTATCGGCTATTTTATCAGATCATCCAGCAGCAGCAGCAGCAGCAGGGCGTAGTAATACACGTCGTCAAGATCAAATATTAAATACAGAAGTTTTAGAGGCACCACCTGGTAATTATTGGGAACGTACATCATTAGTATTTAATTTATCAATAAAAGAATTAGAAACAAGATTACTGAATGGTGGTGGTGGTGCTGTTGTAACAGTGATTGTAAAAGGGAAAGACGTACGATTCTGGCAGGGAAATTTTGGTAGTAAAGTAGCAGATATTAGTGTACGGATTCTAGGAAATTCTGATTTCATAAATGAATTAGTTAATGTACCGCCATCCGCCGCGGAGGACGAGAACGAGAACGACGAGGTATGGAACAATACTGCTACTACTCCTACTGCAGCGGGTGTTTTTACTGATAATAATCCTGAGGCTGTTGATCGTGCTACTACTACTCCTATTAGTGCAATGACTCACCACCGAATAATACTATGGGATATTATTATCCCGGTTGCATGTTTCCTAATACTAGCTTGGTTAGCAGCGTCTAATAAATCCGAATTATAGGAGTGAGTGGAGTGGAGTGGAGTGGAGTGGAGTGGAGTGAAAATGGTATGAATGAATCGAATCCACAAAAGCAAAGCGCAAACAAACAAACAAACAAAGATGAGCACGACAGCAGCTTTTGGGGGGTACCAGTACTATAAAAGCAAACATCTAAATTGGGTGAATTGTACTAGTATCAGTATGACCTTTTTCGATTTATATAAGTTCAGTTCAGTTCAGTTCATGTCGAGTCGAGTCGAGTCGGCGCTCGTCAGCAAAGGCGATTGTTGAAGATAAGATAAAATATAGCTAGCTTAGCTAGCTAGAATTATGGGCTAGCAACGCAAATGTATAAATCGTCTTTCATTATAGATCTATAGTACTTTCTTATATTATTTTTTCTTAGTATAGTTAGTTTAGTTAGATATTATGTATTTATTATTATATATATATATATAAACAATCTCGAATCAAATCAAATAAAAAAATTCTCGCTTCTTCCTTCCGACATGCCATTTTCCTTTCTTTTTCTACCTCCCCCCATCCATATTATTATTTTCCTCCTTCTCTCTGACACGATTATAGGTTCAATTTTCATTTCTGGTTTGTTTGTTTTGTTACTATTTCCTTCCTTACTTCCGTTTCAGTAACGTTAGTTTCCATTATTAGTTCTTCAAGTTTTTATTTTTTTATGCTTCTTCACACCATTTATTTTCTTCACGTACTTGTGCTTCTTCTTCTGGTGAAAAATCATTCGTAATATTAAAGGTAGCACGAATTTCATCCGGTGTCTTACCTTTAATCATCGATGCGACCGTCGCACAGGTTAAGTCTAACAAGGGTTTAATATCCATATAATTCGCCGCCAATATCAATTCAAATAATAAGACTTGTTCTAAATCCACAAAGTCGGCATACCATTTTTGGACGACATCAGCCATATTTTGTGACTTTAAGGGTTTTTCAATTTCTGTCATCGGTTCGGCTAAATGATGTTCACAAAATTCAATCACCTTCTTTAAGACTTCGGATTTGACATTGGGTAAGGGAATTTCAGTAATCTTATCCTTTCCATCGTCATCCTCATCCTCATCATCATCGTCATCATCATCTTTATCATCCATCATGGACTTGACAAGTTCGGACATATTCGATACCGTAATAGGAACGGGGAATTTATCACCTTCCTTCGAGATCTGGACCGGGAGATAGAGCGAATGGATGAATGGCGGAATTAAAAATTAAAATAGATTAAAAAGGTGGACAATAATAAAGGTTATGTGAGTTCACGAGAGTGCGGGTGGGTAGGTTGGTGGAGTGCGGGTGGGTTGCTTGGTGTGTAGAAAATAGAATTGAATGAAATGTATACAGATGAATTGCATGCAAGAAAGGAAATTAAATCGTGGAAAAATTAAATTAAAATAATCGAGAGAAATGATTTATTGATATTGCCATCGTGACGGAGGAATTAATTCCAATAGAGATCAATGGTTCGAATTGAAATTGGAAATTGAATTGAAATTGTAATGGCGGAAGGAACGGAGCAGTGGAACGGAACGAGAAAATCAAACTGCCTGTGCCTTCTCTCTCCCCTCCCGCCATCATCGTCGTCATCATCATTGTTATCATCAATCACAAGATACACAAAAATCAAATCAAGTCAAATCGAAGGCGGACCGGACCGGACGGACGACAGTTCAATGGCAAACAAAACAAACAATGTGGAGGGGAGGAAATTTTTCCACGATACAGTGGTATCTCCTTCTCTCTTTTGTACTGTAAAAGCAACTGAAAAGGACGAACGACAAACGATACGATGACTGGTTTAATATATATATAATTCCGTACAGTAACTTACCAATTGAATAGTGACACTACTACTAGTATCAGCAGTAGAGGCTGCTGTTTCTTTGCTATCTTCGACATCCATGGTTGAATCGGTTTGTTTGTTATGTTTTGTTATTTTGTTAATTTGTTGTTGAGTTTAATATCAAAAGTATTTTTTTTTATGAGAATGGACTTGAAGGAATGATATTGATTCTTGACTATTGCTTGCCTTTTGTTTGTTGAGTTGAAACACTGCTGAAAACAAGAGGCAAAATGCAAAAGGCAGTCCTGTTTTGTTGTTGGCTGGTTTGCGTGTAATTCTGCCGCGCTGTGTTGGTTTTCACGCTATTTTTTCACACGTTACCGTAAAACCGAATCTTGCGGGAAGAAATGCGGAGAGTGTCCACGATATACAACAGGGCCATTGCTGTCAAAAGTATTTTAGTGTCATCTGATTGGTTTATTTATTTACCTCCCGGTTAGCTCACTCGACTTTGATCTTTACTATATACTATATACTATGTACACAACATATACATTATTCAATCCTTGGTTTTGCTTAACAGCAGTATTTCAATCTACTGTTAATAGGGGTTAATACTGCACAAGTGTTCCCTATCTTTCTGGGATGTATATATAGCTCCATAGACAGCTCACACTATACTATACTATGCTCCCTTCCGATTGCCTTGACCATCCATATCATGAATAACATCACATTATTGTGTCTGCAATTCATTCATTGTATGGTTAGTCTTTTTGTATCTTTGAGCTCCTCTCAGAGCTATGTTTTTTGTTCACTCACGGTTATCTTGTTATTGCAAAAAGTACAAATTCAGAACTGAACGATGCACAGAGCAAAATGAATTCATTTTATAGACCTGTAGAAGAGCACATGTATGCTTGGCCAATAGAGTAATGTTAGATTACACTTGGGCATCATATCATCCATCATTGATGATCTATTTGTTCAGTAGTAGTAGTCTGAAAGTGGATGTATGTGAAAGCAAGAAGATGGGGATTCATTCTTCTTCTTGTATAATATGTTGTGCACATCATCATCATCAGAATTTGAACTTCTTTAGCCGTCTGCCCTTCGCTCTTTCGCGACAACTAACGACGACCACGAAGTAATTTACGTAAATAAAACATAAGCAAGAAAGATTATTGTTTGTTTTGTTTTATTTTATTTATAGAAGCCCCCACTTTTTTCTCTATTATAATATCCTTTCTCACATACCGTAGCCTGGTCGAGTTGAGTTGAGTTGAGTTGAAGTTGAGTTGAGGGTGATTGAATTGGATTGGACTGAATTGGTTTCAGTAGACAAAGCTAGAGACAGAGAGAGAGAGAGAGAGAGAGAGAGAAATTAATCGCAATTTCATCGAATAGAAATAGAATAGAATGGGTGGAATTCTTGGAACGACAGCAACAATGGCCGAACCGGAAGATGAACAGGATCCGAAGGGCGGTCACAATAGTACCGGTAAGCGTAATCTAGCGGCAGTAGCAGCTGTAGTAGAAGAAGATGTTGTCGATGATGATGATGATATCGCAAAAGTAACATACGAAGAACCACCATGTTCAAAGAAACAACGTCTAGAAGAAACACCAGCAACTTTAGTAGCAGCAGCAGCAGCAACTCCTGTAAAAGAATCGACTACTATTACTACTACGGCTGCTACTGCTATTGCTACTATCACGTCTATTGATCCAGTTGTGAATAGAGGTGGAAAGAGTCCTCATAATAATAAAACATCCAAACAAAATAATAATAAGAATAATAATAAAATTAAAACAAAACATATGGATCCCAGAATATTAAAAGTACGTAAGGCAATTCAGGAAGGTTGTCGTACCAATAATTTATCTATGGCAATGCTATCTTATGAGGAAGCAATCCAAGATAATATCAGAATTGAAGCACAATCGTATTACAATTTATTGAATCTATGTGATGGATTAGATAGAGAAGAACGTGGATTACATGTTGGATCACCAAAATTGCAATTGCAAATAGAACAAGAACAAGAACAACAACAACAACAGGAAGGAGTAGAAAAACCATCATTACCATCACCACCTATTATTAATATTCTGGTGGATTTACAAAAAAGACAAGAATATATATTTAAAATTAAAGATCGAATGCAATCGACTGAAATTAATTTACCATTAAATGAAACAGCCTATTCTGCAATACTAAAAATTTTATCCAAAAATAAAGAATTTGTCAAGGCGGAAGAAATTTTAAAGGAAGCAGAATTAGTACAACAATGCAAACCAAAATTACGTCTATATTCTTCATTATTATATGCCTATTGTGAATATGACTATAATAATGGCAATAACAATAATGATAATGCTAATGACAACAAACCAAATGAAACAACAAAATTAATAGAGGCATTACAATGTTGGAAACGTTTACGTCAAAGAGCAAAAATTATAAAACAAATTGCCACCAAAAAAGCGACATCGTCCACAACCAGTGTTGATACTGGTATGGAGTTAACAGAACGTGAATATTTATCATTAATGAAATGTTCTATATCACATAATGATACTTTATTAATGGAAGATATATTATCACGATTAGCAGAAGATATACCAATACCATGTAAAAATTCGATATCCATCATTATTGAATGGTTTACAAAGCAAAATCGAACAATGCTAAAATATCAAAATCGAGATAATGCTACTACAGTACAGCAACTATTAGATGAAATTCGTACGTATGATACCGTATCGGAACCTTCTCCAAGGATGGGTCCAGTAGGTGGTTGTGGTTTTGGTAGTGGATCTAGATCATCATGGAGTATAAGTAATAAATGTTCCATTGATATCAAAACTGGTATATTAACAAATGGTTGTTTAAAAGGTTATACATTACAACCTGTACCATTATCCGATAGTTCTTTTAATGATATGATTAAAATGAATGAATTGATTGTTGTTGAAGGACAAGTTTCAGGTCATGCAAGTAAATTTCAAGGTGGTAAGAAAGGTAAAAAACGTAATAATAATAAAGATCAATTTTCACAACAACAACGACAAAGAGAATGGAAACATTTCAATGATTTCTTAAGTAAAAATTGTTCAACAACAGATTTAAATTATGATGTTGTTATTGATGGTGCAATATTGGTTACTATAAACAAAATTTTATGAATTCACCACATCATGTGAATTATGAACAAATTGATTGGATTGTACGTTACTTTACATACACATTAAATAAACGTGTACTATTAGTAATGCACAATCGTCATTTTACAAAACGAATGTTACCATCTAAGTATCAGTATATTATAGATTTTGGATGAACAATAATATATTATATCAAACACCAGCTGGGATGAATGATGATTGGTTTTGGATGCATGCTGCATTAAAGTATAAATCATTAGTTGTTACAAATGATGAAATGAGAGATCATCATTTTCAAATGCTGGCACCAAAATTCTTTTTACGTTGGAAGGAACGACATCAAATACATTTTGATTTTGGTAATCCTTTGAGTAAGATTGATATGATACAACAAATGCAGCAACAGCAAATTAGTGCTGGACAACAACAACAACCACAACCACATAGTTGTGGTAACAGTCGCAATTGGCATCAACGTGAAATTATACTAAAATATCCTAATGTATATTCACGAAGAATCCAACGTGTTGGTAGTGTTGGTGGTGGTGGTTTAGTTGTACCCTTGACAATGGTAGGTGATGAAAATCGTTTCTTAGATGGTTATCATGTTGCTAGTGATGAGGAACCAGCCGAAGAATTATATCTTTGTATTTGTCTGTCCCGATTTGATCATCGGGAAATCAAATTCGGAAACATTGCAGCTAAGCTAGGAGTAAAGATATAGACCTCGATTTAGAAAATAAATAAATAAAACTTCTTGTAAAGAAAGAAAGAATAATGTTTTTTTTATAAAATTCATCTGTTATTGATTTGAAACCTGTCCGAATTGAATTGAATTGAATTGGATATACATGCATATATTCACCAACTTCCAGACACACAGTGCATTCGGTACCTCACTCGTTGTGCTTTACAAAACAACAACAGATAGAACCAAGTTTGACTGAGAAGAGTGACACTGTCTGCTCACCTTCTTTTATCATAATACCATCAGTCTCTGCATACATAAACCTTCCTCCTTCGATCTCCGACTCCGACTAACTTAACTTACCGTACTATTTGTATCATCACAACTTAATGAACATGATTCAATAAAATCAGTTTGATTTTGAGTAAGGAGTGTTTCATCACTTTTTAAAACAATGCAATTGACCAAACTTTCAAATTCATCCGCACATACGGAACATGCATCGACAAATGTACAATATGGTTCATTAATATCCATACAATCGGTAATATTATCCGCAGATGGTATATTCCCAAATTCTTCCACTAATGATATAATACCAGCACATTGTGCAAGATTTGTATAGCACATGTCACAGAGGAATCAATTCAGCATCGGTATTACCACGACATTCTTCCGGTATACCATCTAATATCTCATCTGGTATCAAATTCGTTATATTCAATCCATCAACTACTGATACTGATAGTACCGAAAGAATGATAGCAAACAGTGCTGTTGTTGTAGCTGCCATAGTACTTCGTTTTGAAGAAGCAAACATCATCATTGTTGGATAGTGTATAGTAATGGAATGCCGATTGATTCTGATACTGTACGTGTGGTTTTATGCTTTTACGAACAACAACAACAACAATCGACAACAACGACAAGAACAACGAGGCGCGACGAAAACAGGTGAGAGGAGAAATGAAAATTCAAAAATAATTATCATTGGCGAAAACGGAAGGCAAAAAGATTCGATTCTATTAACCGCCAAAATATTAGGCTTATATGAAATGGTTTGTTGTATTGTAATTTTGTCGAAAAAAGTTTTCCGTTGCTTTGTTTAAGTTCACTCGACGAGTATGAAAAAAAATACTGTCACGTGATGTGAGAAGAAGGTTCTTTCGTTCCGAGTTGAGGGAATTCTTCCGAATGATATCATTGAAGATGATCTCCTCATCTGGGACTAGCCTTCCTATCTATCTGACTAGGTAGCTAGCTAGAAAATACTAGGTGGTTTCATACACATAAAGTAGTAGTAATATCATTTCTTAGAGGTCCAGTATATTGTTATAAACATCTGCACAATGCATCGCATGCGTTGCAGGCACGAAAATGAATTTTACTGTACTCTCCACTCCATCATCATCAATCAAATACTATACTACTACAGAATCAAAAACAAATAACGGAAGAGTTTTTTATTGTTATGGCAGCACCACAGGTATCTCTGTCTGGACAGACGGCATAGATAATTAGATTCTCACAAACGAAAATTTATGTTATAATTCTCATGGAGAAGAAACATAATAATATGAAAAAGAGGTTGCCACAATACAAAGGAGGGGACAGCATATCATACATAGCAGGTGCGTGTATAGAAACCAAAACTAAGAAGATATATACAATGAAATTTATATTATAGGGTCCTAATGTTGTTTCATGCATACATACTAGTACAGCACATTATTATTTAACAGCTTTCAAGATTTTTAGGGTCCTTCTAGTATCCTCAAAAAAGGGACCTACAGTAGTAGCGCCCCTCTTCTTGAGAGGGGACTGGATTTGCTGCATGTGAGTCGTGAGTCGTGAGTCTAAAAAATGCGAACAGCAGAACAAGAATTATTTGTTTGTTCAGAGCGAGGAAAGCAAAAAAAGAAAGAGGGAAGTCGTCGTCCAGCAGAATTCTACTACTGTATGCCTCGTCTCCTCGAAGCAACAACGATGGCACGCACACACACTTCGAAAGCAAGACATCCTCTTACTAGTACTCGTAGCTCGTACAGTAGCTTCAAAGTATTCTAATAGAAATATCATCGAGTGCGACTACCACTCATTCCTCATTCATTCAAAAAAATTATGATGGGTAGCGAATAGATAACATCATCAACAACAACAACAACGCCAACAGCAATGATGACTTTAAGTCATCATATCATCATCAACAACGCCAACGCCAACCCAACACCAATTACACGACCAATACCAATACCACGGCATCAGCTTTTACTATTAAAGCAAAAGTAAAAGTTCCCAACACCGCAACATTCCCTGCATTGAACAACCATTACGTGTTATATTGTATTGCAATGGATATTATTTATGGTCCACTCGTAATGGTACTTTAATTGCACGTAAAAAACGTGCATTCGAAAAAGATGAATGGAAATTAAATTACAATGATACTAGCAGTAATGGTAATAGTAATAGTGGTGTTGTAATGATTCAAAATCATAAATTTAATAGTACATTATCTGTTGTACAACAACGTAGTGGAATCAAAAATATTGCAATGTGTATTAAGAAGGAAAGAAAAAGGAAAAAAAGAGACTACTACTACCAAGGAGGAAGGTTTCGAATTAAATGACGATGACGACAACCGCAATGATGAGAATGAAATCAATGACGAATTCAATGATGAGGAAGAAGAAGGTACTATTATTAACGAAGACAATAATTCACCATCCTACTGCTCCGCTAGATGTAGATGTAGAAGTAGAGGAAGACGATCAACAATGGTGTTTTATTAAAGCACTACCGGAAAAGTTATGATCAAGTCATTAAAGACGGGTGAAAATTTATCAATTACAACGGACGGTCAAATTGTATTTACTACTACTAATCAAAATAGTATTAGTAGTATGTGGGATATTGAATGTGTCACAGGTGAATTATGTTTTATATCTAATCTATCTAATATGGCGGATATAATGCGAATAATGCGAATGCAAATGCGACTAATAATAGTAATGGACGTAGAATACGTTGTGATATAGCAGGTATGACAAGTTTATCAACAAATTGGAAAGGATGGGAAATTTTCGTTTCATGGAATGTGGTAGTGGTGATGGAGATGGTGCTAGTGGTGGTGACAATAGCAATGACAGTGGATATGTTAAAATATCAAGTTGGATGCATAGTCAATGGATATTATGTAGTGACGTCCATGGGAATGTTACAACTTGTACACATTCGGAATCATTATTATCAACCTTATCAGTAGTAGTAGTTCATGACAATGATGACAACAGTGATAATCTAGATGAGAAGAAGAATCATCCTCGTTGCTCTAATGGGCTATTGAAAAAAAGAAGAAGAATGGTGTTATTATTCGATCTAAAACATATGGTCGACTATTATTTATTACTAAAGATGGTATGTTAGAACAACAACCGCTTATAACAATATTGATGACAACCACAACAACGATGATGATGATGATAACAGCATCGTAAAAGAAAGGAATAGCGTTGATGTGGTCGAAGAAGAAGGAAACGAAATTGTTAACAACAACAACGAACCTACTAGTATTCGTAGAATGATAGTAGTAGTACTAGAAGTATCAATAATAGTAGTAATAATATAATAATTGGTGGAATAATAGTATGAAGAATATACAAAACAAATTCAACAACAACAACAATACTACTACTACTACTGCTGCTTCAACAACTAATTCGGTAGTACAAGAACATGAAGAAGAACAAGAACAACAAGAAACAACAATTTTATGGGACTTGCAAGCAGCACATTCACAATGTTATTATTTCTTATCATCAGTTGTATCGTCACCATCAGTTGTATCGTCATCATCATCGTCGTCCTTGGAAGTTGCTACTACTGCCACTGTCACTGCTACTGTCACTACTAAATCAATTGGTCCATTTCCTAATGTAACACAATACTTACGAAAATCAGAGAAAATCCAATTGTTACAACGACAACAACTACGTGACAATGACAGTGACAATGACAATAAAGACGATGACGACAATGGCAATGACAATGACAATGATGCAATAATTGTAATCACAAAATTATATCTTATAGAAAAACAACAATACATATCTTGCTCGTCTGATGGATGTATTACTGCTACATCTGATAGTGAAAATGATGGTACCGATTGGTATATGGAAAAAGGATCAAAATCAACATCAACAACATCAGACCAAGATAGTGGTAATGATTGTAATGATGATGATGATGGTGCTGGTGCTGGTGGTAGCGTATTCAAATCGAAAGCGCACAATTATTTATCATCGTACAAGGGAAGGAGAAGGTGTAAAAATAGAAACTACTACTGCTACGGAGAAGTGAAGTAGAAGGACAAGAAACGACTGGTATCATGAAAGATGATAATTCTAATCGGGCTATCTAATTCTAATACACGTAGAAGATCAACGACTACGATAGAAGGACGTTTCAAGAATGCATTCAATAGTATGAAGGGAGAAAATTTGCCGCTACCCATATTGATTGGTTTCTAAAACAATGATGATGGATGACGACGATGACGAGCAATCGAATAATGTACATATGGTATGGAATTTAGAACCATGTATGCCACGTGCGGTAAGTTCTGAAAAAATTAAAACATTTGCAATTGGTACATCCATTGCGGTAGGTACAACAAT
>FMBT01000581.1:0-44513 GCA_900095095.1 Fragilariopsis cylindrus CCMP1102
GGTGGTATACTTTTAGTATACTTTTCACGCTCACAGTACAGTAGTCGACTGTTGTCGAGAATTCTATCTCTTATTTCAATCAATATTGTACAAGGACAATTCCAGGAGGGAATTAATTAAAATCGCGCACCAATTTCTTATATCACATAACCACCTAGTACTGAATCTACGTAGAATCTACGTAGGAATTTTGTTTCAACCTTCAAACGTCAACCATGACAATGGGATTTGATGGAGGTAGTGACCCGCCAGCAGGCATAGCCAGAGACGCAGATGATACCGTAGAGGTCGAAATGGACCTGGAAGAGACGACTGACCCAGCCGTAGGAAGATCGGGGGAAAATTCAGGGAGATCATCACTCCAGACTGAAGCAGCAAAAACAGCAGGTAAAGCAACTAACGGTATGCAGAAGATAGATGAAGAAAACAGCAACGATGATGAAACGTTTGATGACTACAAGTTCAGGAAATGGAAGAAGATCAACGTAGCATTCAAAGTAGACCTTACTGGAGAGGAAATCAGCAGCCCAAACAGTTTGAACACCCTAGATGAAGGATGTTACGAGCCGATGAAGCACCACCCAATCATGTCGAAACTGGCGAAATTCGTTGCAGCTACACAAAAGAAATGCAAGACAGTAAAGATCATGAGCTCAAGGAACAGACTCGTCCTAGATACAAAGGTATGTATCGATAGCTGGTCCATCAACCGATTCAAAGAACATTTCGCTTACTCTGTTATCAGGAATAGACAAAGAAATGTGCAAGTAACACTACACATTGATTACGGTGAGACGCAAAGTTTATGGAAATTAAAACAAAAGTTACTTGATACACTTCAAACAGAAGGATTATGGATTATCAATCATAATGGACCAATTGATGTAGTTGAAACAACACAAACCGGATTCGTAGCAAAATTCCATCCTAACTTACATCGAGTAGGATTTCAGAATAAACTAAACACCAGCATCAAAGATTTTTTAGTAGAAAGAAAGACAGATCTTATGATGAGAGCACAGTTAATTCCAGGGATTAAGGATTGGGCAGGAGAGAAACTACCGGAAGTTCAGATCATACCATTGACACTACAAGGATCATACAACAAAGGAAATAATTCGAAAATTCAAGCCGTCGGTATCTCAGTTCAAAGTAAATACAAATCATTATTTCGATACATTCTGACAACAATTTGTTATGACATGGGTTATGACTATGTTGATTTCACAATGAAATACGACTCACAATTGAAGCCAACGTACAACAAACTGGTTAGGACACACGAAGAGTTTATGTTTAACCACAAGATTATTAACATCCATCAAATGGAAAGATCCGAAATGCAAACCTGTCTAAAAGATTTACAAACTATCACAACAGTAATGTCAGTTGACGAAACAGTTATAACAGAAAAGAATGGAACATGGGTACTTGTTATGCAAAACCCTCTAGTACAGAAGGATCTTGACAAGATCGACAGCATCATCTCGAACAACCCAGTAATGACAAACAGGAACTTTAATCATTTACCCTTCCGCAAAAGGCAACCCAGTGAAAGCATGAATACCGATGCCATATCATCTCAGAAGGACAGATTCAAGGATTTTACTGCAACACCTCTTGGTACCAATGACACTTGGAGTAGCAAATTGTTTCCACCAAGAAATATCACGACCAGGAAAGGAGGAGCATCTGCCAAAACAACGATTTCAATTGATGACGAGACAGTAACAACCTTAGCAGACACGGTAGCCACATTACAAAGACAAATGCATCAAATGGAAGAAAAAATGAGAACTACAACAACGACAATTACATCAATCAAAGAAAGAGTGACGATTGGAGAATCAAAAGGAAAGAAACAGGCAGCTGCCATAGGAGTATTGGAGAACAACCAAGAGAGGCTTGAGGAAACTGTCACAGGTCAAATGAAACTGATCACCGATAATATGGAAGAAGCAAAAGCAGAAAAGGCAGAGAGTGACAGAGTGCTACACTCTATGCTGCAACAACTACTAAATAACAATAGTAATGTCAATGGCAACGAAAGCAGTAACATGATCACACCACCACCAGTACAGACGAACAATATTACAAACAATAACAACGCCCAACAAGTACAGATATACGGCAGTGGAACATCCACTCAGAATACACTATCAAACACTGGAAGCATCGCCCCATCGTCTTCTGGAACAGTGAAAGAAATATCACCTCTTTGTCAGATAACAACGAACAAGTAACTAACTCACCGGAAAGAAGTAAACAAAAACAGAACAAACAGAATGAATATATACCAAATGAGATTGATTTCAATAAATTTACCAGTGATGGTACAAATGAAACAGAAGACACTGAAATGGAAACCCAAATCGAAGCAACACCTCCTGCGATACAACGGACTACTAAAGATATGGAGATGGACTATGGCGAGGGAAATCAGGACAACAACAACGTAGGATACTTAGGATCAGAGGCATCCTTTGCAACTAGAGATACGCACGAAACACAAACAGTGGTTGAAGAAGAACAGTCGATCACAAGCCACAACTTTAATAACACAATAGAAGAAATGGACTATACGACAGGCTTCCTTACAGTGATGAACGGATCACCGAGCAGACAAGTATTGAGACAAAGAAGGATTGATCAACTCTCACCAAATCCATATTCTGTGCTAGACGCAGAAAACAATAGTAGTAATAATGAAAATAATAACAATAATAATATTAATGATATTGACAACAACAACAATAATAACAATATCGAATCCAACCAAACAAATACATCTGCAAAGACAGATATGCATCACCACAATGAATAGAGGTAATTGCGAGGATGAGGAGGAACAGAACACCGATACGGAAAGCGAGAGAGAAGAAGAAGACGATGAAGAGGAGGATAATAACATGCCTGAACTACAAGAAAGAGATCGTGAAGACAGTGAAAGTGACACGAGCGACGGCGAGGACAGTAGTGATGAAGACAACGACAACCATAGCAAGGAAAGCATAAGTGGTGGTCATAACAATGAAGCGAGAAAGATAGCATTGCTACAATCAAAATGTGACGATTACATCAATGAAGAACTAGTTATGCCAGAATTGATATGTAAACTAGAAAAAGAAGACTCGTCTGATGATGACAGTAGTGAAGACGACACACCAAGACAACGGCCTTATAGTCACAAGGCAGCAGCGACACCTAGGTTCGCATTCGAAGACTACCGTAAACGATTAGATGAAGAAGAACAGGCAGGACAAAAGTTATCGATAGATGATAGGCTAATACAATTAAAGGAAGCAATAACAAAAATAAGGAGAGTAATTGATGAAGCAAACAATAACACCAATACTGAGGATGATAATATTGCAGTTGGCGACCGATCATCACCAAACAAGAGGCACACCCTCACGGATAATGAGGATGAAACTACAACATGTGAACAACGAACAACATTAGAAGAGAGGCACTCCCTCATCGAAAGTGAGGGTGGAATAAACCAACACAAGGAAAGAGAAAGCAGCAGTGGTGATGAGGACTTATACTTTGAATCGAGTGACGATGAAGGAGTAAAAGAATCGACCAACACACAGAATAATAATATTAATACTAGCACCGAAAATGAAGCAGCAATAATGACATTAACACCAACGACAACAAAGACCAACATGAAAATAACACAAGACAACCTGCCATTCGGACATATCTGTGATGATATAGCAATAGATAATGATACACCGTACATTCGAGTATACTGCCAGAATGTATGTGGAATATATGATAGAGATGGCATAGGACTCGATTCAGCATTCAAGGAAATCAAACAAGCAGGAGCAGATATTTTCACATTCAATGAGACGCATGGCGATGATTCAAATGCATTAGCAAGAAGAGCACTACGGCTTTCAAAACAAAGAATGTGGAGAAACAACAATGAAGATTGTAAAATAGTACACTCGTCGTCAACAGCACCAGTACTGACATTTACAAAACCTGGTGGCAACCTAGTAGGTGTTACAGGATCGCTAGTAGGAAGAGTTAGAGAGACAATAACTGATCCGTACGGACGATGGTGTGGATATACATTAATAGGAAAAGACACCAAGGAAATTATGGTACTAACAGCATACAATGTATCTCAATACAAGAATGCAAAGGTAGGAGAAGACACGCTATTTAATCAACAAACAGCTCTATATAAACTAAACAACATTAGAGAGCCAGACCCAAAACAATTATTCATTGACGATCTGACAGCATTAGTCAAGCAGGCAAGATTAGAGGACAAAGATATCATACTCACAGGTGACTTTAATGAGTTAGTGGGAGATGACCATCGAGGAATGACAAAAGTACTGTCAGCAGGAAGTCTAACTGATGCACATGAACATCAGCATGGCACAGTCGACATTACAACCTACACAAGAGGTACAAAACGTTTGGACTATGTATTTGTAACACCACGACTAGTAGATCATATCCTCAGGAGTGGTTATGAGCCGTTCCACAGTCGCATAGCGTCTGATCACAGAGGCTACTTTGTGGACTTTGCCCAAGCAGGGCTCTTTGACAGACAACTACCAGCTATATATTCAGCATCATCACGAGCAATCCGAGGGACTCATCCAAGCAACATAACAAAGTATGTTGAACATCTACATGCATATCTTGAAGAGAACGACATGTACAGAAAAGTGAAAGAACAAAAGAACTGGTATGAAAAGAAGCAACTGGAAAAACTGGACAGAATGATAACCAAGGGAATGCTAGAAGCAGAAGACCAATGCAGAATTTTCCATCGAGAGCCATGGAGTAAAGAAGTGAATGAGGTAATGACAACAGCAAACATACTTCGAATACATCTGTCAAGCCTCAGGACCAACATCGATTGTGCAAGACAAATACAGCAGAAACAACTGCTCCTAAAGAAACAAATAGAACTACCACCGGAAATAAAGGAGTCAGCATTAGCGCTAAGCCTAGCACAAAAGAACTGCAGGAAACTCATCAAACAAAAAAGGACAGACAAAACAATAATCGATGATGAACAAGAAGCAGCTTTTGTTGCAATGAACCCGGAAATGGATGCTAAACGAGCTGCACAGATTTCCAGAGAGCAAGAGATACAAAACAAATGATGTCAGAACTACCATCAAAAATGAACTGTCCGGGTGGCATATCAGCATTATTAGTACCATTACCAAAAGAAGGCACTCAATTGGAATATCAAGTGATAACGGATGGACCTACTTTAGAACAAGTTATACTGCAACGGAATATACGTCACTTTAGGCAAGCTGAGACCACACCCCTGGCAACACCGGAAGTCATAGGAACGATAGGATTTGGTGCAAACACAGTTAGAGCTGAACAAATACTGGAAGGAAGGGATGATCCAACAGACATAACTGATGATGAATGGTCAAGATTCTTACTATCATCGATGAAACGAAATTCAGCGGAGCTGAAGATTGAGATAACAGCGGAAAAGATGATGGACAAGTACAAACGATGGAAAGAAAGAACAAGCACCTCACCTTCAGGCAGGCACTTAGGACACTTTCATGCACTGTTTAGACCACTGAAAGCAAAGAATAAGAAACATCGCGAACAGCTGGATGATATTAGACAAGACATAATCGATATGCATGCAACAATGCTACAAACAGCATATGAAAATGAACATGTTTTCAAACGCTGGGAGTACATTATCACATGTATGCTAGCAAAAGAATCAGGAATACCAAGAATTCACCGACTGAGAGTGATACACCTATATGAATGTGACTTAAATTTATTATTCTCAATATTCTTTAGGGAGTTGGATCAACACTGCGAAGACAACTTCCTCATCAACAAGGGCGTATACGGATGCAGACCAAACAGACGGGCAATGGACCCAGTATTTGTGGATGTAACACAAACAGAAATGGCTATGGTAACGAGAAAAACATTGATCAAATTTAACAATGATGCCACGGCGTGCTTTGATAGGATACTAGTACACTTACTAAGTCTATGCCTAAGGTCATATGGAATGCCAAAGAACCTGACAACAATATTAGGAGAATTACTCAAGGTAGCAAGATACGCAATAAAAACAGGAATTGGAATATCAAAAGAAACATATCAACATTCAGATGAGTCACCGGCGTTTGGGTCAGGGCAAGGCAGTGGCGCCTCAGCACAAGGATGGACAAAATTAGTGTCGAAACTCTTTGACCTACATGATAAATACGGGCATGGAAGTAAGTATGCAGACCCTTGGAAATTATACAGTGCTATAATTGGAATGCTAGGCTTTGTTGATGATAACAACATCACAAACACTGGAGATGAATGGGAGACAGTGCAAGACATCATGGAAAGAACGCAACATGATGCACAGCTATGGAATGATTTATTACGAGCAACAGGAGGAGCATTAAACCTAGACAAGTGCTTTGCACAGGTACTAGCGATTGATTTCAGCCTCAATGGCGCACCAGTAATAGCACCGGCAGATCCGAACCTAATAATAACAATAAAGGACAGACTCAACAACAAAGACGTCATAGTAAGACCAATATCACCGTACAAAACGTACAGAAGCCTGGGTACGGAACAAGGAACAAGCAAAAACCAGAAACAACAACAAGCCAAACTAGTCAAAACATCAGGAACACACCAAAGGAAATTAGCTTGCTCGGCAATGTCGCCAAAATGTGCTTGGGTGCACTACTCTGCAGTATTCCAAAGCAGCGTCGGATACCCTCTCAGCATGTGTCACCTAAGCAAGTCACAACTACATGAATTGCAAAAGAAATACATACCAACCCTGTTGAACAAACTTGGAATAGCACGAACGCACGCTCAGGTACTTGTATTTGGTCCACGATCTTACGGAGGTATAGGCTGTAATGACCTTCGAATTGAACAAGGATTGGATGCAGTACAAAATCTGATCAGACAGCTAAGAACACCGGGGTATGGAAAACAAATAGGAACTATATTCCTCCGAACCTTCCAGAATGCATCAGGACTTTCGAAACCACTACTACAACATCCAACAGTACGCGCACCGCACTTGGAAGGACATTACTATGTTCACATCAGAGATTCTTAGCCAAGCACAATGCAAGTCTAGAAATAGATTGTGTACCGGAACCAACCTATGAGAGACTAGGAGATGAATACATAATGGATGTAGTATGCGAACCAGGAACAGCAACGAAAATGGACACAACCAAACTGAAACATTATACAAATGCAGAAATCAGACAAATCTATTACTGCAAGAGCTACCTCAAAGTACAAAGAATATCCGATCTCTGTACAGCCGATGGTCACTTTATACTACCATCAATAGCAAAAGGAGAAAGAAGTATCAGGCAATGCACATCTAAATTGAATGAAATAAAACAAGAACAACCTGGCGATCAAACCTGGTCCGTGTGGAGAAAATTCCTAAAGACAATATGCAAACCCAATGTGAACCAAGAACCAAGTTCTGGTCCAAGAACTGATCCTAGATTTATTGAACCAAGCCCGAACCAAGAAGGGACCCTGGATCCACCGAACCAAGAAACGAACCAACCTCACTAGAAAATAGGGCCGTCCTCAACAAAAATGAGGGATCACAGCAGAGAAAAGACAACATAGATCGATTCAGTGAAGGGACATTCCTTCTCAAATACTGGAAGGGAGTACCATATAGAGGGATAGTCACATGCAATAAAGGAAAATACTACAAAATCTTATATGAAGACAACGACGAAGAGGAACTAAATCATACAGAGGTGGCAAAATTCGAGAAGAAGAACAGAGAAGAAGGAAGAATGACAGGAGAGATAGGACACCGGATGAGATTGATAAAGCCACTAGGCAACTGGCTCATACAAGCCAATGATTCAGAAAGACTATGGCCATTCTATTACTCAGAATATACAGACATACTATACAGGAGCTACAGAAAGAACTGGAATGAAAATGGAGAATTCTATTACGACTGTCACCTGTTAGCAGATAACGATACTTACAACTATGATCCAGTAGGAAAAGTGAACTCACTACCACCAGATGCATCACCAACAGATGTAATGGACACGGAAGAAGGATGGAGAGTGTCAATTCACCAGCCAGTGCAACTAATCCACCAGAATATAGCTAGAAATGAGACCTTTATGGATTACCTTATGTCACAGGAAGAACATGTATCGCAGTACTACACTGAAATTAAATTCCTCACAGTACCCATAAAGATATACAAAATGATCAAGTCAACAAACAAAGTCAACATAGCAACAGATGGAGGAGCAATACAATTCAAGGGATCACTGGGGTTTGTAATTGCAGATGAAGATGGAGAAATATTACTATCATGCTACGGACAACCATCAGGCAATGATCCACTATCATTCCGATCAGAAATATGTGCGTTCCTAGCAGCAGTAAGACTGGTGACACTTATGACACAATACTATGACAAGATATTACAGTGCGACGAACCAATAAGAAGCAAAATACAAGTGTACACAGACAGCCTAAGCATGATCAACAAACTGAAAGCACTAGATGAATATCCTACAGCGCCACTAGCAACAGTACTCCATTCGGAATGGGACGTATTATCAGCATTACACAAAGCACTCAAATGGTTCAGAAATAAACCAAAAATCAGCTGGGTGAAGAGTCATCAGGATGATATGGTATTCGATGAAGAAGCAATGCCCTTAAACGCATACCTTAACTCAGAAGCTGACGAACTAGCAACAATCGGATTGAAGAAGTTACAGGAAAAGCCACGAGTACCGATGGATCCAGACACAGCCATTCAGTTCCACATAGGAGACAGAACAATAACAAGAGACCTCAAACGGACAACAAGAGAGATAATACACTTGATACCACTCAAAAATTATTACTGCAGAAGATTCAAATGGAGTGATAACATCTTTGACTTAATTGACTGGGACATATTCCGCCCAGTATATAAGAAATATCTAGCTACAAAAGGAATACAATGGATGCACAAATATTGCATAAAGAAACTGCCTACAGGAGAAAGGATCCACAAGAGGGACCACTTCCACGATCAACGATGCGCATCATGCTTGTACAATGAGGATGATGACCATGTATTTCAGTGTGCTCACCGACGAAGCATACGCAAGAAGGTCCTCAACCAGATTAACCTACTAGCAAACACAGTAGATCCAAGACTGTGTGATATAATGAGGGAAGGATTAATGACTTACTTCAGAGGAGAGTCAGTATCAACTGCAATGCTACGACTAAGGGGCCAAGAGGACGTTGACAAAAATCAAATATTCAAAAGGTACACACTACTTATTGATGAACAGATAGTAATAGGATGGGATAATCTACTCAGGGGAAAGTTTTCGAAACAATGGAAAATACAACAGAAAGCATTCATAACCAGAAGGAAACTGTCGGATCCAAGAGCGTACGCAAGAGCACAGAAGAGCAAGAAGCGAAAAGAAGCAAAGAACAACAGAGTACCAAAGAAGAAGAACAAAACAGAAGCGTTTCATGCTTTCTTTCAGGCAATCATACCCATCATACAGGAAACTTGGACCGACAGATGCACGATCGCAACACACCTGTACTGGGAGGTAGAATAGTGGCAGAATATGATTCACTCACCAAGAAAATCACCCATCTATATACACTGAAAGAAATGGTACTGCCAGAAGATGAATTGAAGATATTCAATGAACCACTAAAAACAAGATTAGATGATACAAATCAACAATTGAAAAAGTGGTTAAACAGATGGAGGCGAGTGATAGATCATAGCATGAAGAGAGTAAAGGAACTAGCAAAGGAAAACAGCAAACCAATATGGAGGCACTATACGAACAACAAACCAGCTAAAACAACAGTGTCAAGGAAATTACCACACCGAATGAAAACAAAGAAATACTTCAACAATCCACTGACAAATGTATTCAAACGCCTAAGAAAGAAAAGATCATCAAGTAGAGTAATACAGGCAAAGAAAAAGAAGTATAAACTGAACCACATGATATCAAAAATGTACACCAAACTAGGAAAGAAAAGATCAACTAGTAGAGCAAAGACAGAATCAGAAATAGAGAAGCAGAAAATCGATGATAGATTTGGAGATGATCCAATCTAAGGACAACACCATAATGTAGAATAATCGGCGGGTCGACTGTTGACTTTACATCTTTCTAAGATATAGAGGAGCAAAGCGGCAGCTTTTAAATAATAAGTTATATATAGAAATTAACAGGATTCAGGTTATAAGGAATTTTGCAGTATTTTACGCGTGTTAATAACACGCGTTAATTTGAAGAAGAAATTTTCAAAAATAATATGAAAATCTTTGGAAGCTGATAATAATAAAAATACTAGTACAAAACTGTACAAATTCGACGCATGCAAGAATCGAACCAAGGCCTGTCTGCTTCGCCCGGTTAGGCGTCGCCAACTCAACCACTTTGGTGGTTACGTTGATTTGTATCATTGCATAAAAATTTTGAGTCTATAACAATTAAAAAAAATCGCGCAGAAAATCACTTAGAATATTCCACGTGCTTTTACACGTGCCTGGTTCAATCCCCAACGCTCACCGCGAATTTTCCTACTATGGCTCTTCCGATTTATTATTATTGCCTCGTATAAACGCTGTAGGTGCGTCCAATACAAAGAACTTTCGTGTATTTTCACTGAATAAGAAAGCACACGCCCTTATTCGGAGACGCGCTGTGTCTCAATAGGGGGGTGTAAGTCCATTTTTTGAGGGAAATATGCCCCTACAAAAAATAGACCCCCAAAAGTGGCTCTCAGCTGAGAGCCATAACCTGAATCCTGTTAATTTAATTCGCGCAATTGTTTGCTGTTTTGTTGTCATCCATTTGAACAGGTACTGTGATCATTTACAAAGGTTCCTACCCTTTTATAGCTCGAAGTGTAAATATAGATCTCTCCAGATCATATTTTAGTACAATAGTTGTCTTTGATTGAAGATCCTATATCTTATACAAATCTACTTACTGCTCAGTTCATTATGGTTACTGATATCAGTGTTTTTGTTCCAGAAAATTTCTACTACGTACCTGCTAATACAGTCAAATCCCATCCCTCGTTACAAAGAAACTGATAAAATGTAAAGCAATCTACTGGACGTGCTCTTTCCAATGATATAAATTCACTTACTTCAGTGACTTTCGACTTTGTAGTAAAAATAATACTAAGCATTCCAAAGTAGGCACTGAATTCAGTGATTTAGAAAGCCCGACATCCGATACTGTACTCACTCACGCACCGTGACCACACAATCTCACTTACTCGGCACTCTTTTACTGGTTAAAATAAATTTGGGCCTTCGTCATCCGCCGTTGGCAAGATTTATTGGCGGTTAAAAAGAGATGCATCCTCGGGGAGGACCTCATAAGCACAATATTTTTGAATCTTTAATGAAGCCCAATAGAATCGCTCATAGGAACTACATGTAAATCATTAGACATTGTTTATAAAGAATTTTAATTAGTCGAGATTATTCACTCGTGGTTACATTCGCTCCAAAACCATGACTGTAATTAACAATAATATAAACATTTATGCAATTGCGAATGATACAAAAAGCCCGAATACCGTAGTCCAAGACAGTCGTTCCTGATTTGTTAGTAGTATCAAGTAGTGAAAAAGCGGCCGAACAATCATTTAGAGAAATTAGATCGCTCTCCTGAAGCATACATGAGTACAGTACGGTATTTGAATAGAGGAAACACATCCTCAATTTGTTTACTTGTCTATTGTACAATACGCTAGCAACACCTACACCAACACCCATACCAACACCAACGGTCACAATCACAATACGGTAAGACAAGCATAATATACATCACATGAGTTGCTGACAAAAAAGCTTAGATCTGTATCCATTCATTATTTCATAAGTTTAATTCATAATACAATACAAAACAAACAACAAGAGTAAGTGACGAAATGAATCAATCGAATCTAAAGTCAAATAAAAGCGAACGAACTGATCTAATCTGATCTGATCTGATCTGATCTAATCAGAATCAGAATCGAATCGAACGATTTGTAGCTAATTGTGTTTGGTAATACATGCCTACCTAGTCGCAAGGTAGCTAGTTCGCTACAGTACGGTAGATCCGTTTTCATTTTTTTGTTTTCGTCCTTGTTCTGTTCTATCTCGATTGCGATTGTGTGTATCCATTAACTGATCCTGTATTTCAATTATTATACTGTACACATACTGTAACAAATTGGATGGTTCGTTCCAATGTAACAAAATTGGATGGTACATTCGTTCCAATTAAATGAAAACTCACCCAATTCTCGTCTTCCTGTTTCCTTCTTCATCCAACGTTAGATTTACTAGAGATAGATTATATTGGATTCGCTAGGCTACACATATCACGTATTACAGATACAATTCATAATTCATAGAAAATAAAATAAGACAAAATGAGATTTTCATCATCGATACTGTTCACTTTATTTACGACAAGCTCAACATTCGCTCAAGAACAGAAGTTACAACAATTGCGTGCAAGTCCTAGTCAACAGGCACAGGCCCAGGCACAAGCGCATAACACACAACAACACCGATATTTGAATGCACGAGAAGAAGAAAAGGGTGTATTTGTTGTTGAATCATCTTCTTTTACAACAGAAGATGACGATCAAAATGAACATCGTCAACGTCAACTCCATGATCAACGACGTTCATTGATAGAAACAAATTCATGTAAATTATATCAAGAAGATATATACTATCATGTAGGACCAGAAGATCAAGGGAATGGTTCTGAAGATAAATGGGCATGTACATTTGAAGATTATTATGATGGGAATAGTGGTACATCATCACCATATCCACATACTATGGATATTGAAGGTTATAATATCAAACAATCATTAAAACAAGCAAATGCTATTAGTGGTAAAAGTTATTTACATTGGTCACCAAACACTGATGATGTATCAATTGATAGGATGAATACAAAATTAACAATTAATGTTGATATTGCAACAAGCGCAACAATTTGGATCGATTCGCCAACGCCAATAATAACAAGAACAACAACAAATCCTAACAATATATTTAATCGTCGTAGTTTACAACTACCGGTACAGCCACAACAAACGTTAACGACGGGTGATAAGAAAACATTAGTTATTCGTGTTGTTGGAAATGGGATTGGTCCAGCTGCTAGTCGACAACAATTGTATGAAGAAATATTTGGTGCTGGAAAATCATTAAAATCACAAATGAGTCAATGTTCAGGTGATAAATTAACAATTGAACCATTTAGTGGACCAACTGGCGGTGCACTAAATGCATATATTGATGGTGGTGTTGTTGAATTACGTATAACAACTAATCCAAATGGTAAGACTGATAAACAAATGGAAAATGATTCGAATGCAGCAGCTGCATATGTATTTGGTAGACTATATGAACAATTTGATTTAGTATTATTTGCAATGCCACCAGGAATCCAACCTGGATTTGCTGCATATGCATATATCGGTTCACCATTTTCATATTATAGTGATACAAGCATAGAAGATGTTATGGTACAAATGCATGAAGTTGGACACAATTTGGTAAGTTTACTGTACTACATTATTGTCGTGTTGTCTTGTTGTCTTGTTTCTTCTTCAGAAATATTTTGTCGCTGTATATGCTTACATAGTGTGTACTTTCTTTCTTGGTCTCCTTTTTATATATGTATTGTATTGTACAATGTAGGGTCTTCAACACGCCGGACAAGGTGCTGAAGAATACGGTGATAAATCGGGATACATGGGATACTCTTCTACTATCGATCCAAGAATGTGTTACAATGCTGCAAATAATTATCAATTAGGATGGTATTCACAAGATTCCATCAGACCAACCGCTAGTGATGGGTACGGTGGAACGTTCACCATAAGTGGTGTAGCTGGATACAATAAGAATGATCAAACAAAATTTGTTTCATTACGTCTTGAACAGGAAAATTTAAAATCCAGTTATTATATTGGTTATAATTGGGCATTCGGAGCGAATACTGAAACACAAGAGGATGCCAACAAACTTATCATCGTTCAGAAGGCTGGTGATGCATCTGCATCAGAAATATCATGGAAGAAGGCAGTATTAAGTGTAGGCGAATCATACGTTATTGATAATTACGATGGCTCGGGACGATATGTAAATGTAACCTTTGCAAGTCTTGACGATGTTGATGCAGTTGTGGATGTTATCCCCGAAGCACTACCAAGTGTTTCACCATCTAGTTCTCCTATTGGTGTTCCATCTAGTAATCCTATAGATGTTCCATCCTCTGAACCATCCATTCTACCATCAGTTTCTCCCGTAACTGATCCTCCAACTCAATTTACTTCCTGGGAAAGTACCTGGGAAAGTACCTTCATTTGTGATGGAGCTAACATAGAATTTAATATACAAACTGATTGGAAACCCAAAGAAATTTCATGGAGACTAACCGAGAAAGAGACGAACACTGTCATTTTTCGAGTAAATAAGGGAGACATCACATCTGTTTACACTAGTGTTAAGGTACGTTGCCGTTACGTTTTTGATTTCTCTCTTCAGAAAAAAAATAATCACTATTTTTAAAACGCTCGACATCCATGCTTTTCTATGTATTGCTCGATCTGACATATTGTATCTTCTTCTCTTTTTCACACCACAACATATATATATATATTTATATATATATAGACATCACTTTGCTTGGAATATGACAAAAAGTACAGGTTCAAGATGTGGGATGAAAGTAAAAGTAAGTGTTAACCTAGTCGTTTCAAATCTATCGTAACTAAACAAAGTAAAACAAAAAATGTCGGTCGTTTCTTTTTTGCTTAACACAACAGTCTGCCAAACAATTATAAATCACTATGTCTCTCCACTAACGAATTAATCTTCCTCTTCTTTTATCTATCTTAATCAACACACAGATGGACTCAATGGAGGCTATATCACAGGCAATATCACAGGCACTCCAGGCTATTTCGAAGCATACTACGAAGACGATCCAAGTAGATCAATCTTTAAGATCAAAGGTGATTTCGGACGTAAAAAATCTACGTTGTTCATACCCACACGGCCTTCTCCTTCTCCAACTCCTCTGCCTACATTGCCACCCATAGTATAAGATAATGACGTTCGCGACGGAAAACAAAGGATATGGGATTGGTTTTAAAGAAACACTACTGTCCATTTAGTGTGCTAAATTCAAATAACAAACATATGTCATTTGAATGCAACAAAGGAATTCGCACAACTGTAAAGCACTAGCTGAGCACAAACAGCATAACAATCAATCCATACAGAATAAGCACTCATATTAAAGATCAAATCAATCCAGTTTAATAACAAGGATTACTATCTCTATTGTACAGAGTACATTGTACTGTAGGCCGTAATCATAGTAACTTTTAGATTATAATATTTCAGGACTATGTAAGTACAATCTTCAATCTCGAAGCTTCTCATTTTATTGCATATACAGAAAACTAAATATGATATTATCACTTTACTAGAGATCATTCCAGTTCAAAATGGGCAAGTATGCTTATTTTGGTTGCTCAATAGCCACAAGTGGCAGACTATTTGGACTTGCTGGACATGATATGTACATTGTAAAGAACCTCCTTGTGTTTTGTGGTTTGAGTAGGTATTGTATTCTGTGGGCACCTAGAAACGAGCCTGTACTTTCATCCCAGAAGCATAACATATATATATATATAGAAACTGTATAAGATATGGAGGTGGAGTGTGCTATTGTCATCAAAGAACACCAGAATATCACAGCAGAATGATAGTGCAGGCGACGCCAGTGATTGTACATCATGCATGCTGTATTTTTAGGAAGCTGCCATGCCATCATTCTTCATTTTTCTTGTATCCGAAGTTTTTTGTTTTGTTTTTACGTTTATGTTACCTTATTATTTACCTCTTGCTTCTCTACAAGTACTATTGCTATTTGTGACTTTTTTACCTCTTCTCTACAAGTACTATTGCTATTTGAGTTGAGTTCGCAATCTTTACTACATACTTATACCCCTTTTAGTAGTTTTTGCATCGTTAATCAGTAAGTAGACTTCAAGATCTCAAATACAGTGTCTTCTATCCTCCATTGTTGTCCGCGACTCTTAAAGTCGCGTATATTATATAATATTATTTATTTATTATTATTCAACGACAATATTACTTAACATCCTCAGCTTCAGAAATTCTTCATAGTGAATAAATATTAATAATGATATTATTTTTAGAACAATTCAATTATTACCGTTAGATAGTTTTGTGTACGTCACCTATTCTTCTTATTGCACAGAAAAAAGCTTCAATGAGGTGTCAATATTTATCTGACCTCTAAATACATAAAAATACGCACGCGTAATTTAGCGCTAACTCAGTCTCTAACGTGAGGTAGTTCTTCTTCTAGCTTTTTTGTTTCTAAGCCACGTACAGAACAACCCATCTGGTTTTCTTTTTTTTCAGACGACGTGGTCCAATTCCATTGATTGGTCTGTTCTCTCGTTGCCTAACGTGGACCCGAACTGTAAATACAGTAATCCTCTCGAAGCAATCATTACCAGTAATTTTCCTCTAAACCACACGTTCGTTTATTTGCGGGTCCGTAAGAAGCCTTTATTGTACAGTACACTAGGTTAACGTTAGTCCTGTATAACAAACGGCAACTAAAACTGGGTGTAACACTCAAACCTAAAAAGACACGCATGTGTGTGTTTTTCCAACCAATTTTGTTACTAGTACCAGTTATAACCGGTTTTAACAAGATCATAATTTAAGTTTTCCATCTCTTTTTTTATTTGCACTGAATAGAGCAAATACAAGATCGAAGATAACTAACCGGGTTGATATTATCTATATTAACGTTGAATAGGTCGTTACTGAAGGGATAGCATACTTACTATTGTCCCACGTCCATCGTTTTCCCGATTAATTTAATTCCTCTTTTTTTTTAAAGATCTCTGTTTAATCATCATCGCTAATCGTGATAATATCTTATCATTCAAAATAATATCATACCGTATTTTATTGAGAGACTCTTACGCTCACTCATTACAATATAGTTTTTGATTTGTTTGTACCCAATAACAAACATTTCATTTTCTCAAGCTACTCACTGCATAATTACGACATACCGATACAGACGCTATAATGAACGCTACTAATCAAGAATCTTCTACTGCTACTACTACTACCATGGGACCACCAAATAATATTGCTGTTGACATCACAACAGCATCGTCAAGAAACGTACGCTTCGCGTTACGAAAGAAACGAGCCTTTGCTGCCAGAACGATGATGATCAATGATAATGAAAATGTATCACCCGTGAATCTTTCTTCGTACAACTCAGATTTCCTTTCTGGTCTCTTCGCCGATGTTGCTAAAGCCAATGTGTTAAAGGAGTTTGAAATCGAATCTCCTTCATTAAACACCACAAGCTCAACAACACCATCAAGTATGTTCGATGATGAAAGAGAGACTTCCTCCACTTCTTCTCCTTCTCACCTTATTTCCGATCCAACGAATAGTCCAAGACCTTTCAAGAAGAGTCGATTGAATCTTCGATCGTCTCTATATCGAAGTCGGGCTTCATGTATGAATCTGTTGGATATACAACAGCAACAACAACAAGAACCGTCCTCTCCCAAGGGTATTAACGAAATCGAGATGCTTGAAAAACAAGAAAGAAGCGTCTCAGCTCACAACAAGAACAAAAAACAAGATTCTTTAGCTTTCCAATTGGATTGTCTGGAGACACAAGAAATCACAACAACTACTGGAGCCTTATCGATATCAGAAATCGTATCTGACTCCCCCTCGAACAAGAAAAGTAAGAAAGTTGTGAAGGATATTGCGATGTTAGCGTTTCCTAATCTTCCTTCGGCTATCAGTGACTCTTCCTGTGAAAGTAGTAATACCCATTCCGGTACTACCACTGTAACAAGTCTAACTCGTGAGAGCGGCGTCCCGCACGGACCCTCTTCCGAGATTGCTGCTTCTTCTAGAAGAGGGAGCAGCAAAGAGTCATTCGGATGGTTTGTTGATTTGGATGAACAAGAAGAATCAAGATCTTCCTCCGGTGAAGATTTCGTCCAGTCATCATCCTTGACGGTTACTACTAACAACAAGAATGCTTCTACTGAAGATTTAGCATTCCAAGCACCCACTTCACCCAAGCGTGTTACCAATCACGATGAAGAAATGGAACAAGCATATGCTGCTGATACCATTGATTCAGTTCTCGGAGACTTATTCTGAACGAGGATAAGAATTGACTACTCTTCTTTATTCTGTTTTGTCTTTGTCTTGCGAGAAGAAATACACTCCCTTCTTCCGATTACTCCATATATTAATCTATGATTCATCCATCACAAGTCTACAACTACAACTACTGCTAAAAAAATAAAACAAAACAAAAAACCTCACAGAAGAAAAATAGCATTCATCTGAAGATGAAGCCAGAAAGAATTACGACTATCCACGCCTGATACGATACTCCACCTCCTCCCCATATCCTTTTCACCCGTCAAAACAACACCCAAGCCGACTTAAGGCTCTAAGACAAGCAATGTTATTTCAATAATGACATATAATAAGCATGTCACTCTTCCCCTCACGGGGTTTGACGGTTGAATATGGAAATTGAAGGTATGGATGTATCCTATTGCGTGTCTCTCTCGTCAATTCATTGTATGGCCCTCTCTTCTCTTCCTGTATTGCACACACATCCCGCTTCCGCTATAAATATATAAAAACAAATAAATATATTCCCCCAGGTACCATACCAACACATCATAAGATGTTTACAACATAACTACAATTTTAGAATTTTTTTAATGATATTCAACTTTACTTTTTACTACATTAGAATAGCAAGATAGCTTACGGTATGTTATATTAATCACAGTGAAAAAACCAGGACTATTAATACTCTGAGCAACAGTACACAGTTCATTACCAAATCACTGCTTATCGGATCATCTGGGATCAACATTGTCTTGTACTGTATTTGGAGTCAACCCATTTCGTTTATCTTTTCAGATACTGTACACCCATCTCCATCTCCGCTCCAAGTAGGAAAAGTAGTGGTGAACTAGTTGTTCTCTCTGCTTTCTCTCAAGAAGTACAGTGTAACTTCACGTACCAGTGCGACTACTAAACGTCCTACATTTGACTACTAGTATATATCATACATTGTATGACATACTTACTCAAGTGTCAACCATTACATGTACCAAGTGTACCAGTGAGAATACAGTTGTAGTCGCGCGCAAATAATGTCACGTATTAATTTTCCAGTCCCTACTATTATTATCATATCTTTCCCCCCCCTATTATTATCCCCTTTCTTTATGCGTACTGTACTGTACAGAATCAATCGACAGATCATAATATCATCACATCATCATGAATGCAGAATACAGACATCACATCCAATTCTTCAGACTTCAGCAGATGATTGTCAGACTATCATCGGTATCTGCTAGCACTTGTACTGGTGTCATCATTCTACAGAAACAAGAATCAAACGGATGGGAGGATCCAGCAGGGCGATAGAACATGTTCGTCGTCGAGTGGTTGTCACTGGCATGGGTGCCGTTTCACCGTTGGGCACAACCTTGGTCGATTCCTGGAAGCAAATTATCGGCACCAATGACAGTAACAACGACGATGATGATGATCATCAACAACGACGAACAAAAATTTGCGGTGTAACGACTCTCGAAGAAGCCTTATCGATTCACCAAGATTTGTCTCAGGATCGATTCGAACGTGAATGGAAAATCGCTCGATCACTGCCCTGTCAGGTAGCAGCTCCGGTTAAAGATTTAAAAGATGCTTTCCTAGAAAAAGATCCCCGCTGCAATCCTCGAACCACAGCGCGATTCATTCAATTGGCGTTACTAGCAGGATCTGAAGCTATGCAACAAGCCGATCTCATTGACTGGGTGAAAAATGATGATGGCGAGGAAAAAGAATTGACTGCAAATGATTACAACTATAAAGGTACACGCCGAGAGAGGTTTGGTGTCTGTGTAGGTAGTGGAATGAGTGGAGTGCGAGATATCGTCTCCGCTTGGGATACAGTTACTCTAGGTGGAGGAATTCGCAAACTCTCTCCACATTTTATTCCAAAAGTTTTAACGAATTCTGCTTCAGGACGATTGAGTTTGGAATACGGGCTTCGAGGTCCCAACCTAGCACCGTCGACAGCGTGTGCTGCGTCTGCTCATGCTATCGGAGATGCAGTGCGAACTATTCGAAGCGGTGCCGCCGACCTTATGTTGGCAGGTGGATCGGAAGCGAGCATCGAACCGCTGGGTCTAGCCGGTTTTTGTCGCCTTCGAGCGTTGTCGACGTCATTCAACAATTCTCCCACAGAATCTTCGAGACCTTTCGATTCAGCTCGTGATGGGTTTGTCATGGGAGAGGGTAGTGCTATACTCGTATTAGAGGAACTGGAACACGCCAAAGAACGTATCCGACGTAGTAATGGAACCGCGAGGATTCTTGCTGAGGTAACCGGATATGCTGCAACTGGTGACTCCTTTCACGTTACCGCTCCTGATGAAGCAGGTCGGGGAGCAGAACGGGCTATGATGCTTGCGTTGGAGGATGATGCTCAACTTGCGATAGGTCAAGTTCCTATCGGATACGTAAACGCACATGCGACATCAACACCTAAGGGTGACCAAATCGAGGCAGCGGTAGTCGATCGAGTATTACGATTTCATCATAATAAAAGAGATATTCTTTCTGACGCCGCATCAATGACACAACATTACATGAGTTCCACTAAGGGAGCCACTGGGCATTTGTTAGGTGCAGCTGGTGCCTTAGAAGCAGCATTTACCGTGATGACCCTTATAGACCAAACGATCCCGCCTACACTTAACCTGAACCATTCAGATGACGACAACGTCAGTCAGCCTAAATCCTTTCGGCACGTATCGGGTGGTCGGGCGATCAAACCTCCGACCGACCTCCAATCCGCGATCAGTAATAGCTTTGGCTTTGGTGGGACTAACGCGTCGTTAGTCTTCCGCAGGTATCAGGACGAAAAGTGAATAGATATATAGACCTACTAGGAATGCGGTGTGGCACGGAAGAATGTTCCAGCTGTACTCCGCCAACTGCCGATAACGCAGTCCTTCCAACAACAGAAATGATACTTCCCCTTGTCACAGTTACCGTGGGACTCGAACACCCAATTTTGTATAGAACTATTTTTTTGGTTATACTATTTGAGAGGACGTGATGGAGATCCTATTTGGCGTGCAGGGACGAATTTTCCGTCATGATACTATTGTCAATCAGATTTTGGTCTACGACACCCTCGAAAGGAAAGAGATACAAAGAAATGATACAACATTCTAACATTGGTTGGCATAATTAGGTTCACCTACAGATTATAAACATCATAAGTCTACAATTAAAATTTGTTACAGTCAATATTATTCTAAATGCATTCTTAATCATACACAATTGTCTTCAGCCAAAACGTCGAGAAAAGAAAAGGAAAAAACCCCTCACAATGTTTGTTGTGTTAATTATCTTTGCACTACAAAGTAGCACAAAGAGTGGATCAATGTACTGACTCGACTCTTAATGGATCTATTTGTGCTAGCTAGTCTAATCGCAACTCGTACGATATTGACAATCGTGCACGCTTCAAATGATTCCGAACTCGATGCACGCATGCTGGTGGATAATAGTCAGCTTCTGATATTATCTTTGACGCTTTTTTGTTTGTTGTTGTTGTTGTCGCTGTATTGCTGTTAATTAATGTTGTCTCCCTTGTTGACATCAAAAGTTGTGATAGTTGATTTCCCGTCATAATACAAACTAAATCAGAACACGCATCATTATCAGTCCTTTCTTTGTATAGATTTGCGTTGTGAACCAGAAGTTCCGGACATAAAAACCTTTTTGTTTTTGATAATGACAATGATGATGCTGGTGACGACGACGACACCGACGACGATGAAAGGACCTCCAGACCTGGGACGTCTGTTAGACACACAACAACAAGTACTCCACGATCTATATGTTCACTGCAGTTTATAGAATTTAGATTAAGATTGTGGTAGAAAAAATAATCAAGTGGACAACCATGAGGATTTCCTCGACAAGACCATGGTGGGTTTGTTTCATCATTGTTTTTGTCGTTGTTAGATGACGATGACGATGATGATGACGAAGATGATAAGGAAGATGACGTTCGACAACGTTTTCGTGGAGGAAATGGAATGGATTTTGCTTCTTCTTCTTCTTCTTGAGAAGTCTTACTAGTAGTAGTAGTAGTACTATCACAAAGATGACGTTGTTGTTGGTTTTTCTTCAAGACGATAATATGACGTATGCACTCTGTCAACAATCGATGTAAATCCTTTGCAAGTAGTAAAGTATTTTTGCGCAAGTCTTCCGACGGCCATTGCTGTTCCTTTTCTTCTCCATCGTCGTCTTTATTGCCGTCGTCGTCTTTGTACCATGTACGGAATAATTCTTTCGATGGAAGTACGTTATAACCATGCAAGTTACCATTCACGATCCGTTGATAACGACTAATAAAAAGTTCTTTGTTGTCGGGTGCTGTTGGTGTTTCTGTTGCTATTGATGTTGTTGTTTCGGAAATTGTTGTTGTTGCCGTTGCCGTTGTCGTCGACGCTTCATGGAAGAATTTAATTGCTACACGATGTGCATCACGAATTTTATTTGCAGTAACAGCATTGACACGATATATAGCAAACGAACGAGATAGTATTTGCTCAGCTGCATTGGCAACAGATGTAGTCACGACCACATCATCCATCACTCGCCGTAGCGTTGCTTGCTAGCTATGTTGTCTCCTACTACTGTAAAGTTACGCCATGTCATGTTCGATAGAGTGATTTGTCAATCAGCATATCAGATCAGTAAAATAAAAAATATTTTACGAATTTAGAATGATGTCTCACACATGAAAACCCGAAATTCGAAATAAAATGTCATCGCGCGTGAGAAAGGGCTTGATTAAATTTTGGGCTGGCGTAGATTATTCGCCTTCCTTTGGCGATTTCAAGTCAATTTTTGTTGCTATCTTTCGTGTTATTTTGTTCGAATCATTTAAACAGCAAGCCTGCAATAAGAATGAAAGCATGCTGACAGCAATGCTGAAAAAAGTGAAAGACGGACTCTCAATATTGCTCATTTCTCAAAACGCTCCTTTGACTCCTTTAAAAAAATATAAAAAAACGGTATCATACTCAATACTGTGTACTGCTGATGGCAAAGTTAAGTGCTTGTACGCTCAATCAATCAAACCAAGATTAAGATTTCTATCGAATGCTTTCCATAATACGGTAAATGAACCCACCCTATAGGAGCCAAGACACACATTAAACATCATCATCATCATCATCAACTCTATATTGAATACTTTCGAGAACTAATTATTGGATAGGATTTGACGACGAAAAATTGCATATTATTATTGTTCTTCTACCGTATTTGTTCAATATCATGGTATTGTTATCACACGATGAAGATGACGACGACGACGACGACGATGTTAGTAGAAGGAGGAGGAGTTGGAGTAGGAAGAGAAGAATAAATCCACAACAAGCACGTTCATATCATTCCTTGTTTTCAATTGTATTATTACAACTACTACTAGCGTGTACAATTCATGCGATAAACCCTAGGGAGACGACGGTAACGGAAACAGAGAATGATCATTACCAACGACGACAACAACAACAAAATAAGTTACGTGTACAACCAAAACTAAATATCAATAATAATAGTAATAATAATAATATACAGCAACAACAGCGACTTTTACAAGAAAATATTGGTCGTGTTTCATTTCCAGGAGTATCGAAACCACAATCTTCATCATCGTCTTCAACTGATATTGATCATTTTGAATTACCAGCATTACGTTGGATGAGTTTATTACCGGATGAGGAAGAATTTCTTGAGGGTAATACGATAAAAGTTTCTCCATTTGATGAATCGATCTTATACGCCACTAGCCGGACAGGAAATTTACTTGTATTATCGGCAATCACCGGTTCGACGATTGATACCGTCAAACCTTCACCTAGAACATTAACAGAAGATGGAATGACATCAACATGGTCTATCTATTCCAATTCTGGATTGACATTTGGAAGTTATCCTATAGGAGGAGGAGGAGGAGGAGGAGGAAAAGATAGTATTAATAATAATAAAGACAATGACAATGATAAGGGATATAACGAATACCTTGATTATATCCTCAATGGTGGTGGTGGTGGTGGTGGTGGTGGTGATGGTAGTGACTGGAAACAACAAGTAGAAGAAGAAAATCAAGATGATCAGCAGCAACGACAATGGGTACGTTTCGTGGTGTATTCTATTGTCGATCAGGCTCCAAGTGATTCTAGATTCCTACCAAAAACAAGAGTTGTTTGTGTATCTATTCCAGAACATCGTATACTTTGGACGTCAGCGGGCTTACCAGGTACACCCAATGGTTCACCGTTGGTCTATCATTCATTGTCTTCTACTTCCAATGATAATGATGATGATGATAATAATAATAATAATGACGTATTATCATTATCGTCTGCACGTCAAAACGGCGGTGATGATCGGGACATTATAAACGATGATATTTATGTCGTATTAATCCATAACAGTGTCTTGGTCCGACCTGATAACACATCTCGAACTACGGGACATATAACGGTACTGGAACCGATAAATGGACACGTTCAGTGGACTCAGTCAGAATGGAGTCGGGACGAAATCCCCAAAGGATATGGAAGTCCAGCAATTTCCAAACGTCCAATATTTGGTGGTGAAAGCTCAGGAGGATATCGTGACAATCCAAATGATGTCGTCGTTTGGACGAGTAGTGATCAAGATGGACGGGGACGTGTTGGTAATTTGTTTGCCTTTCAAATGATATCATCGTCATTAGCAGCAGAGATACAAAGCACGACTAATGCGAATAATGCGAATACTAATGACACAACAACAACAACGACGACGTACGATCCTTTTGAGGTGCGAGTTTTAAGACGTGTTCGATGGAATTCAATTGCACGACCGGTAATGAACCAAAACGGAACCAATCTATATGCCGCTGTGACAGGTAATGCAGTACGAGGATGGAATGGATTAGCAAAATTCAATGAAACGGCTGACTGGTCTAAAAAATTAATGCCAACCGCTGCGGGTACAAACGCTTCATCGTATCTCGAAGACGTTGCACTTACAACAGCACCTGTATTGTCGACGAACGAAGAAACGTTGTTTGCTGTGACAGCCCGAAATGAAACAATTTGTTTGAACTCACTGACGGGAGAACGAATGTGGTCCGCTACGACACGAGATTCTTCACCAATATTAGCTGAACCGGTATCTTCTCCCGACGACGAACGACTATATGTTATCATGTCACGAGACGGACGCGTTGTAGGAATTGATCAAAGAAAGGGGAAGATATTATGGGGATTCAGTTGTGGTGCCGAACTACTTTCTTCTGTTTGCGAAAAGACATCGGTCCTAGCTGACTTCGATATATCGAGTGACGGCCAGTACTTGTATTATGGAGACGTGGACGGACGAATCATATCATTGGCAGTTGGTAAAAAACGCATCGACATCAGCTATGACAACAACGAAGACGAAGAATCTTTTACATCTACAACTATAATCAGCGACGTAAATAACAAAGCACAGTCGGATAATATTGAAGGCGGAATTGCTAGTAGTATACTAAGTAATGACAACAACATCAACAAGTCTATAAAGAAAGCTGGACTCGTAATATTGGCTATTATTCTCTCTTTTTTCGTAGTGGGAGGGTCCGCGATGTACGCTGTGAAAGTCAAAGGTTTGGATCCGATGTCTTTCGTACCAAAATATAATTTGCGTGGTTTTCGATTTCCAAGAAAAGGATCACCCGACGAAAATTCCTTCGGAGCTGCCATTGGTCGTAGGATGTTCAAAGTTGAAAATCGCAATGATTATCAATCCAATAATTCTATTATCGACGGACCAGATATGTATGAAGATAAATTCTTAGCCACGATGTCAGATGACGATGACGCCGTTGACCCTACCATTGCACGAGGTGGATTTAATACGTTATGGGTAGATTCCACCCATTCGAAACCGATTGCTGACGATGATAGTCAACATCAATCCATCGAATCCTCAGATCGTATGGCTGTCTTGCTCGGCACTTCCAATCGAGTCACACCCATCAACGAGAACTTTGGGTATGGTCAAGCGGTGATGCTATAAGAAATTTTTCTTGTGATGTTCGTTGATGTTACGATCTTATTAAAATAGGCTGATTGCTACAACAGCCATTCCTTAATTATTTAAAATCAATTTTAGATTTGAGTGTTTCGTTCAATAATTAATCCAGGCTTTTCCTAATTATTACAACTAGTCAGTAACAATTTCCGCAAAATTGAAAATAAGATAATGAAATAATTTAATAATAAGTACTACAAGCGATTAGCTAGTACAGTACCCGCTACCATGATAACAACACGGGACGAAGTTAAACTTATAATCGCATCTACTGTCACGTGACAGTGTTCTTTATACGGGAATGATGCCAATACAGTAGGGAAAAAACTGTTGTTTGTTGATGATGATGTCGATGTTGTTGATGTCAGTGTTTAATCTGTTCAAGAATACTGCATTATTGGATTGGCGTCTATTTATTAGTATTATTCGATTTAAAACAACACTATCACGTCGCTTTAGATTTTGACTGTTTGTTGAGGTTTGTTGAGGTTTGTTGAGGTTTGTTGAGGTTTGTTGAGGTTTGTTGAGGTTTGTTGAGGTTTGTTGAGGTTTGTTGAGGTTTGTTGAGGTTTGTTGAGGTTTGTTGAGGTTTGTTGAGGTTTGTTGAGGTTTGTTGAGGTTTGTTGAGGTTTGTTGAGGTTTGTTGAGGTTTGTTGAGGTTTGTTGAGGTTTGTTGAGGTTTGTTGAGGTTTGTTGAGGTTTGTTGAGGTTTGTTGAGGTTTGTTCAGGTTTGTTCAGGTTTGTTCAGGTTTGTTCAGGTTTGTTCAGGTTTGTTCAGGTTTGTTCAGGTTTGTTCAGGTTTTGTTCAGGTTTGTTCAGGTTTGTTCAGGTTGTTCAGGTTTGTTCAGGTTTGTTCAGGTTTGTTCAGGTTTGTTCAGGTTTGTTCAGGTTTGTTCAGGTTTGTTCAGGTTTGTTCAGGTTTGTTCAGGTTTGTTCAGGTTTGTTCAGGTTTGTTCAGGTTTGTTCAGGTTTGTTCAGGTTTGTTCAGGTTTGTTCAGGTTTTGTTCAGGTTTTTGTTCAGGTTTTTGTTCAGGTTTTTGTTCAGGTTTGTTCAGGTTGTACGACATAACGGATTGAACTGTGGCGAGTCGAATGAGTCGAGTGAGTCAATCGTGAGGAAAGCTTTGTTCGATATAAATGTTCGATAAAAGTAGTTTATTATTAGAACGAAGTACTCAGTACTTCAATGACTGACTCAAACATACCCTATCGATCACGACTCGAAAAACCTTCAATCATAAGCAATCGCTAATGTAGAAGACAGCCACTACAAAGTAACACAAACAAAACCTTGCCTACAATTGCTACTTCGTATCAAATAGAAGTCTAATTTTCTTTCATTGTGTAACTACATCATTTAAAGAGATCAAGCGTATTAATGATCCAGAACAACAATAAGATGTCAACAATATTGTCCCGCTTTGTTTTTGTCTTTCTCGTCATCTTAGGAACCGCATCGGCCAAAAGATACGGTGGTGGCGGATACGGTGGTGGCGGATACGGTGCTAATATAGGTGGATCTAAAACACCAGGAAGCATAGGATCCGTTCCTTATTCCAGGCCCATTCAATCAAGTGGAGGAGGTTATGCTAGTAGTGCACGTCAGCCCTATAATCGATATCCAAACTATGGATACGGACCTTCAATGTATGGAGGATTTTTTCTTGGATCTTCCTATCGACGAAGCCAATATGCTAACAATAGAAACAACACCACCAGCAACAACAACAACAACGACGATGATTATGAAACATACTTCGATAGAATCGAAAACGGTTGTGAATTGATAGGCGTCGATTCGTACCGTACAATTGATACAAGTAATAACGCAACATCCATTTGGACGGGCTGTAGCGAAGAATGGCGGTACAACATAGGATTGGTGAAAACCATGTGGTCGTCGTCGTCGTCGTCGTCACCATCGAACACACCATCGATTGCAAGTAATTTTACCTTCATTTCTCCTCCATTGGAACTATACGCATGTTCAGAAAATGATTCCTGTTCGGCATGCGAAGATGAATTGAAAGGCAAAGAGTTTGATGCATTAACACTAGAAGTATTGGATTATCCGAACATGGCATATCCTATTGATTGTTATGTTCCAAAAAATCTTAGTCTTGTCAAGAAAATTTCGATTGTGTTAATGACGAATGTATCTTTTTATCGGAAAAGTACGACTATTTGTCATCAGATGCAGCTGCTACTATTTTAACTACTACTAGCACCACGACATTTTTCTGGACGGTATTGGCAAGTTGTGTCATCGGGATGACACTATTGTTGTAGTATCTTTGGTTAGAATTTTGAATAGAAACAAAAAATTAAAGAAATGCGCTATTTTTGAATCCAATAATGGTCACGATGATATCGATAACAACACTGGATTGAAACAAAAAGAAGGAGAGCGAAAATACTAGGAGTATCTAATAAACTTATCTATATACCGATATAATGCCATTTAATCAGCAACAATATTATCACTAGATTTTCAAAAAGCGCGTCAGTACATTTTTAAGAACACCGTAGTGACTTGAATTTGGTGCTGTAACTTTCTTTCGATTTGTCTTTAGTAACGTATGATGCATTGCGGTTGAGAAAGAGCGATAATCGACTCTTCTCCAAGGTAAATCTTGATTTAATGATCTTCTTGGCAAAGACCCAGTCCACGCGGCATCAACACAATCTTTCATACTTCCAAGACGAAAATTTCGATTCGTCAGACCTGGACCTATAAACATGTATTCGCCGTGTCGATAATTATTGAATGTTAGCATCGAATTCATGTACTTTTCGCAACACAATTTGACTACAAAATACTATCTAAACTTACCATAATGAGCATACTTTCCCGAGTTGGTCAATATTGTCGCGTTGGGGTCAGACGGAATAATTGGCGGCTCCAGTAGCATACACCAACAAGTATCTCTGACAAAGATGAATCCGAAATCTTCCAACTTTTTTACATTTGGCGACTTGTCATAAAGAGCTCGAGATATACAAGCAAGGACGGAAACATCGTCATGTTTGTTTGTATTTTTATTTTCTGACGAGGCGACTCGATCCTCCACTAATCGGAGCAAGCCATCGACTTCTGAAAGCGAAAGATGCGGGTTGCCTAAGGCAACCAAATCAACCTTATTATCGTTGGGATTATCATCGTTGCCATCGTCAATATTGCCACTCATAGTGTTTTTATTTGTTTTGCTGTGCGACTTACGTTGATCCAAAAGATCAAATGTTTCTTGTAAATCCTTTGCTGAGATACTTCTTGAACGAGTTGCTGATTTCTTCCACACATCAATGTCCGCGAGACGAGCTTCGGGAGTAATTCCAGATATATGGATCAATGGTGAAGCGGCGGTGGTTCCGAAAGCGGCACAAAATGCTTTTAAGTGATCTAAAGTGACACGGTCAGCATACTTTTCCAACCCTACTAAGAGAGGTACTTCACCGTCTGACAAACTCCCACATAGATGACCCAAAACAGGAAAGAGCAGATCGACCTCTTGTGACATAAACTCAAGAACGTTATCATCTATCTCCAAAATCATTGTCGGTATCCGAGGCTCATCCAAGTGGACCCCTAAATATGGTACTTTTCCAACAATGGCACAACAAATATCAAGATAATCGGCATACTTTTCCGTCCTTGCTCCTAGCGCGCTGTTGCTGAAAACAACAGCGTTAGATTCACCCCATATGATCTGATCACCTTTCTGAGGAACACCTGCATCAGTAGTTGCATCTTTCTCCAAAAGATACGGAGCGCAAGTGAAACTCTTCGACGAACATCCCAAAGCGACATACGCATCAGCTTGTTTGATACTATTCCTTAGCGATTCGTCGTCTCTTATTCCCAATCTTTTCCAGTTTCTCAAGTCGGTTGATACAGAATTCAGAGTTGTTCTAAAGAAATACATCGAAACAAGGGAGGAAAAAGTTAGAGAGAGGTGATAATAATAGTAACAATATATTGGGTTAGCAAGATTTAACGAGAAAATGACTCACGGAATTTTAACACGCCCTCCATCTTCGACCAATTTTTCAACAAAACGCAATCCACCAGGTCCAATATATGTACATCCATCGATGTGCGCGCTCGTAACGTCAATATAAGTTGGTGTCGACGACGGTGGCGTTACGATACGAGCGTATCGGATCAACACTTCAACGGCTCGAAGTTCAGCTTCTGTCGATGCCTCATTTAGCATTTGTCGTTCATGCAGAGTTAATTCGAAGTCAAAGTTGATACTCGAATCTTCGTCAATAGAACTGTAGTATTCTTCCGAAATGACTTCGTTTAAATCTTCCTTTGATGAAAATGGTAACAAACGATCTAATTTTTCTTCGACTTCTTCCATTGTTTGTCCTACAACAAATTTTCCGTCAGGAAGAATGCTTCCATATTTTGGTTGGGATTCTATCAAGGTGTCAAACTTAGTAGTAGCAGTACTACTGCTGTCGGATATTATTGTATCGTCATCATTATTTGTTACTTGCAACACATCCAAGACAGGAACACTACTTGTACTTGTACTTGTACTTGTATCGTCGTCGAGTAATTGAGATTTTTCTAAACCAAGAACACATCGAGCAACGAGAGCACCCACACAAACTAAACCATCACGATCTCTTAAAATCAACGCTCGAGGAGATTTTCGATTCAATATCAGTTCTAATAGTACCTGAGAGGCAGTACACGATCCTCTTCCAGACGGTAATACTAGAATAGTATTGGAAACATTTTTTCCACATAACGGATGTGATGCATCGATAACGATACCAGTTCGCTCATCAATTCCTCCCCAAAAACTCAATGGTACGTCCGAATAAAGAACATGATGAATTGTCGTTGTCGGAATATTGTTTTGTTGGTGTTGTCGATCACAATTGGCGTCGTCATAGTCTCCAACAACTAGCCGATTTGTTGCTATAAAGCATGAGGCTACATCATCGGATTCAGAACTGCTGCTGTCACCCTCCATAATGCTATAGTATAAGATACTAAATAGCTAGTTCGATTTTTCAATTGAAGTATTATGTTTAAATATGTATTCGTATTACGGATTACATACAGTACAGTGTATGATAAGAAAGAATGTTTACAAGATTTTGGTTAATCAGGTGTGATGCCGCCAACATTCTCAAAACCCTCGAATATTGAATATCGAAACATGAAACAAAAGAGAAAAGAGACTTGAAGATCAAGGTGATATTCAATCACGTATTCAGAGTCCCGTTTTAAAAACTACGGAGGGCCCAGCAATATCACCTTTTCTACTAAGTTTGAAGTTACAGTACTTTTCTGACTATTTCGTACAGTACATTTTCAATTTTAAACATTTTATTGTACATCGTTTTACGTTTAAATTTATTTTATTCAACCAGAAGTTAGAGGAGGAAAGAGAGACCTGACATATGATTTAAAAAAAGAACAGTATGATCATAATACAACTACTTCAAATCTTAACAATCTTTACGTTGTTTTATTCCCAGCGTTATTGTTATGGTTTTTCTACTACTAGTACGCCGATAAACCGCCGTAGTATCAAGCGTGATGATATAACAATAACTAGTAAAGAATATAAAGATGCGATGTCAACAATCGATGTTGCATCAAAAAGTGCAACACCAAGTGATGATCTATACGATGCTGTTCGTGTTATAGATAGGAATACATTAAAGATTTATCCCGATATTGAATCGAAAGAAGAATTATGGAAGAGATCGTACGGTTCATGGAAGTTAGTATTAGCAACCGGTGGTGGGAAATTTAAAACATTTAAAAAGGTACCAATATTTGCATTTGCAATGTTGGATGAAATTAATTTTGGAAATGGTATTGGATTGAATGAAAATTTAATATTATTGAGTTTATTAGGTCCACATGAATTAATTACGAGAATAAGGCAAATGATTATCAATGTAGATGATATATATATTGGATCACGAAATATAACGGAGATTGTACCAAAATTTATTGGTGATGGAATGGCATTAAAGAAACGCCCCATTGATTACAAGAAGGAAAAAGGCAGTAGTAGATCACCAGCATTTACATTTATAGCAGCAAGTGATACATCATTAGTTGCACGAGGTGGATCAGGTGGGATAGCAATTTGGACACGATTAGATAAGGATATCCGTGCTGCCGCGTATTCGAATTCATCGTCGTGAACCAATTTTTCTATAGTTTCTTTATAATGCAACGGCAAGATACCATATCATAGATCAAAGTTTTAAAACTTATCCATATTATTATTTTCTTGTTTCTTTCCTACTCTCTTCTTTTTCCTTTTTTTCCTTTCTATATCATAATATTATCAACATCTTAAGTTAATATCAAACCAATACTGACATCCTCCAAACGTAAAAAACTCTCATACTCTATCATTAGTGTAGTTGAAGATTACTTCTTTTCTTCCGTTCCGAATTTCTCTTCTTGTTTTTTACAGTGCCGGCGCGTCGGTGATATCAGAGATGGGGGCAGCAGCAGGAGATGAAACGGGTGCGAACGTAGGTGAATCATGATGCGGTGCTGGTGTGAAGTGATAAAATGTAAACTTCAAGATAAATAAGAAAATTATGTGACAACCCAACATAACAAGGATAATAGGTGGACCTTTTGCTTGTCCACCAATACCACCAGACGTATCCGATGATAATAATGCAGGTGATACATTCCGAATAACAAATAAACATGACACGGCTGTTGCTAATCCTAATGTTATCCATGCAACAATACTAAATGGGATTGTTGATAACACAACAGCTGGCATGTATGGGACCAATGAATATCCATATAAACAAATCCATTCAACTAATTGTAATGCATTCATTGACATACAACATTGTGTCGTTATCCATAATATCGTCGGTAAGATAAATGTAAAACTTAGAAGGATTGATGCAGCATGTAATAAATGATTAATATCATAATCAAATTCTTCTACGTCGTTACGATGGACGTATCCGTGAATATTTGCCGTGACCTGTTTGTTGTCAGGAATGGGGAATGAAATAAGGTTTAGTTATTGAAACAGAAATACAATTTAAATTTAAAAAGTCGAAATACTATATTATAGGCAATATCCGCAATGCGTGTACTTGTAGTTCAAAACATTCAAACAAACCAAACAAAACACAAAGAAAACTTACACCGATGAAAAAAATTAATGACATCGTAATCCAAAATGGTCCATATAAATCTGGTCCTTTTAATTCACCTGTTTTCATTGCACCCATAACATTATTACGAAAAAATTCTGGCTTGTAAAAATGTAAAAATACACCACGGATACGTTTTACAATGTCATCAGCATCAATATCAAAATATACTTTGTATGCATCAACGGTTAAACACATGACAAATTTCCCCCACCATGATGTTGGTGCCTCCATAGCTGGTTGTTGTTGTGCTTGTTGTGCCATCATCAAACCACCTGGTTGTTGTTGCTGCTGTGGTAAAGGTGCCATAAGACCAGCAGGCATGTTGGGATTCACAGGAGGAAGAGGAAGAAACTGCTGCTGCTGTTGCTGCTGTGGTTGGAATTGTTGTTGTTGCTGCTGCATCATTGGTGGCGGTTGTTGTTGTTGCTGCTGCTGCGTCCACACCGGTGGAGATTCTTCTTGGAATTGCTGCTGCTGTTGTTGTTGCTGCATTGGGTCAGGAACAGGAGCGAATACGTCTACGAGTCCACCACCACTACCACCGCCGTCACTACGGAATGGATTGTCACCGAATTCGTCACTTGTATCGTTCGCTGAGTTCATCATCTTATTAAGTTATATTTAAGTTCGAAAGTCTGACCGAAGCGAAGGAGTTCAGAGTGTATCTTCTATTAGACTACCTTGTTTTTTATTTACAATTCAAAATGACCTATTGTCAAAATGAGATATGATGCAACAAACTCAACACGAAACAAAGACGAGACGAGGGATGCTTGTCGAAAAAGAGGAGATAACGCGCACCAATGTTGATTGCGCGTTTTTAAATTGTGAAATCGATTTAACCCTATATAGGGTTAAACATTCTTATCAAAACACACGTGCAAGTGAACAAGTTTCGAGAATTTTGTGAACCATCTTGTGGCTCGAATCGAACCTCTTTCTTCGAAAAGAAAAACGAACGAGTGAATCATATATCGCACATCTCTTGCCCAAACAAGTCAAAGAAGAATTGAATCATATATCGCACATCTCTTGCCCAAACAAGTCAAAGAAGAAAGAAAGGTAATAAGAACACCACATAAAAAGTAAAACAATAACCAACACTAATAGAAGAAACAAAAAGTAAAAACAATAACAAACATCGACAAATCATCTAAAGCTATTAACGCATCTTCGTAACTAGCTTGTTCATCAAAATGATTTCACGTGCTATCCTTCCAAGCGGTACAACCGCCGTGAAGACGATTCGACTAGCCAGTAGGACCACCAGCGCTGCTGCTGCTGTTGTCAGAAATAATTGTCGTTTCCTTTCATCTACAACACCTTCCTCACCATCAACTGTTTCATTTGATAAGATGGAAACTGATAAACGGTATCAACCAACAACAGATGTACCAGAATCGTTACTTAATGGTAGTGACGATTAAGTTCGAAGGAATTTTCGATACGTGGACAATTCCGTGAGGGTCGTGCAGCATATTTAGATATGTCTTCAACTACACCCGTCGATCCACGTGTCTTTGATGCAATGGCACCATTTTATGTTGGTGCGTATGGTAATCCACATTCGAAAACACATTCATATGGTTGGGAGGCAGAATCAGCAGTTGAAAAAGCTCGTGCGCAAGTTGCGGCATTGATTTCTGGTGAACATAATGATGACAATGATGAAGAAGATAAGACGTCGAGTAAAAAGAAACGTCGTCGTGGTGTCGATCCGAAGGAAATTATTTTTACGTCTGGTGCGACAGAAAGTAACAACTTAAGTATTAAGGGTGCAGCACATTTTTACAAAAAACGTGGAAAGCATATCATTACGACTCAAACAGAACATAAATGTGTCCTAGATAGTTGTAGAAGTCTTGAATGGAAGGATACGATGTAACGTATCTTCCAGTACAACAATCGACTGGACGGGTTGATATGGATGAATTAAAGGCAGCTATGCGGGATGATACTATTATGGTTAGTGTTATGGCTGTTAATAATGAAATTGGTACTCTTCAACCTCTCAAGGAGATTGGCGAATTATGCCGATCAAGAAAGATTGTTTTCCATACTGATGCAGCTCAGATGCTTGGTAAGATGCCAATTGATGTCGATGAAATGAAAATTGATCTTATGTCAATGTCTTCTCATAAGATCTATGGACCAAAAGGAATTGGAGCATTATACGTCCGAAGACGGCCGAGGATCCGTCTAGAACCTATTATGTCTGGCGGTGGACAAGAACGTGGACTACGATCGGGGACACTCCCTCATTCATTGTGTGTTGGATTCGGTGCCGCATGTGAAATTGCTTCAAAGGAACGACAATTTGATACAGAATGGATCGAAGCTTTGTCTGAAAAGCTCCGAAAGGGTATTGAAGACAACATCCCACAGGTGGTTCGGAATGGTGATCCTGAATACAATTATCCTGGTTGTCTCAATTATAGTTTCGCGTACGTTGAGGGTGAATCTTTATTGATGGCATTGAAGAATATTGCAGTTTCATCTGGATCGGCATGTACGTCGGCAAGTTTAGAACCATCATATGTTTTACGTGCCTTAGGTGTTGACGACGAACTTGCCCATTCAAGTTTACGGTTTGGTATTGGACGGTTCACGACAGAAGATGAAGTTGATTTTGTTCTTGACTTGTTGAAAAAGCATGTCGTTCGTTTGCGTGAAATGAGTCCACTATGGGAAATGGTTCAAGAGGGCATTGATCTGAAGACAATTCAATGGTCACAAGACGAACATCATTAATCACTAACTAGCTAACTAACTAACGAACTCAGAAAGAAAGAAAGAAAAAAGCACAAACAAAAAAGTTAAAATGCATATACTTCATACGAAGAAACTCGTATTGATTGTTCGTATAGTGTAAAACGATCGATGAGGAAACATAGTTCTGGAGAAAAGTTTGCAATCGCACTAACATCGAAAAATAGTAATATTTTGATAATTTATATTTATCCTTATGAGAAGATACATGTATATTTATAGTAAACGAATATAAAATCTATTAACCCTACTGAATACAGTCATCGCTGCCCGCAACAACTTTTATCTTTTAACAATAGCAAATGCTTTCCTTCTTCTGGTAATCATCACCCCCAAGGGATTCGTTCTACAGAAATAAATTCTGGACCGCAAAATTGCAAAAGCTCCTTCATTTCAGGACACGATAACCCATATGGAGGAGTTCTTTGGAATGGATTTCGTGAATTTCGTTTTTCTTGGAGCACAGCAGTATGACACCCGTATGGATCTTGTGCGAATGGAGCCGCGGCGTTCTTGGACTCACCTTCTGTTGATCGTTGCAAATCGAATCCAGTCGACGCAGGTGGGTCGACGCCGATGTACGCGAAACGATCAGCCGGCCACCGTAAAGCAGGTGCATGTAACGTCTCGAAACGTCGGCGTTTGAAGGAGAAGGAAACAACAGTGATTTTTTTAGGATATTCTCCCGTTATTTCACGAAACCGGCAGATAGAAAACATTAGATTTTCGAATGAATCTGTAGCAAATTCTTCGGTGGTCGTCCTCGCTCGGACGGACGAACCGTCGTTTGTCAGCCATAGGTTCATGGCGTCGGCAACATGATAATATGCCTGTGCTTCAGTTTGAGGGCCACTAATAGCCCTTGTTTCTCCACCGCTAAATACTAACAGGGATTTCGGATCCTTCCGTGCCTCTTCAATTCCCGCTGTTATGTGCGCATGTATGGCTTGGGGAAGGCCCTACATTAGTTTTAAAGATACATTATAATACAGGGACGAAGGGAAATGTTTTTGTTTAGAAGGATCAACTAATATTTTCTTTTCTTTTATCTCGGAAACAATGGGATCCCAAGGGTTGGAGACGATAGTTCAAGCAAAGTAAAAACATCATAAATGCATCCTACACATGAGGTATCATGTCACCACTTACCTGTCCCTTTTGGCTATAGAGTATTTATGGAAAGTCGCAAGAAAAAGTAAAACCGAATGCATGGGAAACAAGAAAGATGAGAAAATATGAATCCAAATCAAAACGCCATGGGAATTTGTCAAAGAAATAAGAAACACAAACACACATGAGTGAACAATCCAGCTCGAATTAGTTCTATTTAAACATTGTTTCGAAGGATTGCTTTTTCTTGATGTGTTTCAAAAATATTGTACTGTGTTCGCATGCACTGTATTACTTCTTTTACTTACTATCCGAGGAGAAACCAATCACTTTCATCACTTCCAGCGTCTTGTAAATGCCCAGAAACAGTGACTGAGTGACCAGCTACCATAACGAGATTTTTCGCATGAACGGCTAAACCTCCTTCATTGAATGGTTGGGACTTCTGCGATACCCAAATATTTCTTTCTTGATCATCTTCTGCCCCTCGGAGATTTTTCTGCTTCAGCTTCTGAGAATCTACTACATTGACAGCAGCGGAATCGCCTCTTTCCTCTATTTTTTCTCCACCGCCATGATTTTTGCCGAACGAAGGATCGACATTGTTGCTGTGTATTATGTGTTGACTACTAGTATTGGCTATAAAGGGAAGGACAAAGACGATCGTCGCAGCGATGGAGATGGTAATTAAAATAAGGTCCCTACGACGTCTTTTCCGATTTTGCATCGTTCTTGTGCGTAGAATCTTTCGTCTTGGCAAAGTCGGTGGAACTAAACCCAAAGTTTTATTGTTATTATTATCATTACTTCCTGCCCCCAAAGCCGAAGCCGAAGTTGATGATGACGAGATACTACGACGAGTCGAAACCATGAGAAGCCCCCCTCACGACGATAATGTGCAGTTTAGACCTCAAATATCGCACCTAGCTAGCATTAAGCCTTGTCATCAGCAGCTTTCATAGACACTTATTGTCCAGAGAAGAGATACCGTACAGAATATTTTGAATATTATATATATCCTTCGAGACCGTACTATCTCAAAATATTTTGTATTCGTGTATGCTTCATATGATGTTATCATATATTATCATATGGTATGATTGTATATTAATAGGGGGTATGTTCATAGTATGACGAAGGGGATTGACTAGATCGACTAAAAAGCATCCAAAAACTTAGATAGTTAACTAACTTACTGTACACGGTAGTAGTCGTAGCTACTCGAGCGCTAACTTTACCACGCACTATGGCTTGGAATTATTACACGATAAAAGCGCGTTGAACCCTTAAAATCTGCCCACAAAATGCGAAGTAGTAGCATTGTGTCATTCTTTAGCAGATTGAAGATACTTCTACTACTTGAAGTAGGCATCAAATCATCAAATCAAATTCGATCACAGAACAAAACCAGTCTTGTTGCCCCATAGAAGCAAAAGTCTAACAAGAATAATAGCAACGCTTAGATTGAAACTACAAAGACTATGGCGAATAATCTCATCTTCCTCCCTCTCCAGATCTTGTTGATCGGGATCGATCTTCTGGTACGTCGTCGAGTATGCGTTGAAAAAATAATGTTCGGAATATCGCCATATTCGTCCGCTTCTTCCGTATGCTTTCTTCGCTTACGTTAATTTTATTACTATCTAAATTTTAAAATTCTTCAGATCTCCGTGTTGACATTTGGCTGGATCAATGTCATTAAGAAACTTAGTACATCTAAACCCGTTCGAACGGTTCCAGCAGGTGATGGATCCGTCCCCTCTCATCGTGTTTTACCCGAATGTAAGGGAAATCTTGCTACTATTCCTTCCAACGGTGCGACTACACTCTATGAAATTTTCAGCAAAACTTTATCAAATCATGGCTCGAACGTTTGTATGAGAAGTCGTCATTTTTTGGGATGGAAAACGAAGAAGATTAAAGAATTCAGTTCTGTCATCACTGATTTGACCTACAACGAAGTTGGAGAAAAAGCCCACAAGTTTGGTGCTGCCTTGGCTGCAACCGGGTGTGTACCATCAGACCCAACAGCAACACTTGATAAGGTCAATAAGCCTTGTCGGATCGCTATATTTGAAAATACCTGTTCAGAATGGATGATCGCCGCTCTTGGTGCATTCTCGCAGAGTTTAGCTGTTGCAACTGTTTACGCAACATTAGGTATCGATAGTGTTACGGAAGCGGTAGTAGATAATTCAATCTCTGCAATCGTTTGTAACAAAATTAACGTCCATTATTTGGTTGAAAATGCAAAGAAGATGCCCAGTCTTAAAACCATCATTTACACTAACGATTTGGTCGGAGAATCTGATAATATTGAAATCCCCAAAGCTCCAAAAGGCCTTCTCGTCATCTCGTTCGCAGACTTTGTCGCGTCTGGTGACACATCCAAGTATCCCGTCATTCCACCGGCTGCTGATAGTGCTGCTGTCATCATGTACACATCAGGATCCACAGGAAAACCAAAGGGAGTGGTTGTGAAGCACAGTGCTATCGTCGCAGGAATCGCTGCTGCGGAAACTAAACTCCCATTATTTTCAACTTCAAGTACCTTGGATATTTGCCCTTAGCTCACATCTTCGAGCTCATGTACGAGTTTGCTGCTTGTCTGTTGGTGCTTCTATTTCTTATGCTGATCCTAAGAGTTTGCTTGCAACTGGAGCCTATCCTGCAGGCGCATTGGAAGTTTTTGCTCCCACTCACATGGTTGCAGTGCCGAAGATCTGGGATACGATTAAAAAGGCTATCCAAGCCAAAGTCGCAGCATCTCCTCCTGTCGCTCAAGTTCTTGTAAATACGGCTTTGCAGTGGCGTGCCGCTGTGACTAAGATTGGACTAGACACTCCGTTGTTTAACGTGTTGGTCTTTAAAAAATTCAAGAAACTTCTTGGCGGTAGTATCGAACATGCAATTTCAGGCGGTGGGCCGCTCAACGGTGACGTCCAGAATTTTTTGCGGGTAGCCTTTGGTATCCCCTTGGTTCAAGGTTATGGTCTGACGGAAACATGCGCTGGTTTAACTATTCAAGAAGTAGATGACGAAATGACTGGTGTTGCTGGAACACTCATTCCTTGTTTGGAATGTCGTCTTGACTCTTGTCCCGATATCAATGATAAGGCTGGACTAGCATACCTTTCCACTGATCGTAAGGACGTAGATGGAAACAATATCTGGGGAAGAGGAGAAATCATGATCAAGGGTGCGAATGTCACCACAGGATATTACATGATGCCCGACAAAACGAAAGAAGTTTTTGTTGATGGCGGATGGTTTGCTACCGGAGATATTGGACAATTTATGGAGGATGGTGGTCTTCGAATTGTTGAGTAAGTAGTAGTTTACTATTCTGTATTCTAGAAAAATGAATACCAATTTTCATATAAATAATCTATCTGTGTTGAAGACTTCGAAAAGAAAAGAAAAGAGCTAACTACTTACCTTTTGTCATTTTTCCTTTGTTTTGCAGTCGTAAAAAGAATCTCGTCAAGCTCAAATCGGGAGAATATGTCGCTTTGGAAAAGATGGAAATGATCTATGGCAACTCTGTGTTTGTCGATGCCGTAGCTGGCGGCATCTGTTGTTATGGTGATGGAGACATGGATCGATGCGTTGCTCTCTTACAGCTCGCCGAACCTGCGGCAATGAAATGGGCAAAAGCAAATGGTGTAGAAGGTGATTTCGAAAAGGTGAAAAAATCCAAGGAAATGTACAATGCTGTTATGGACTCCTTCAAGAATGAACATGGAGATAGTGATTTAAGTCACATCGAAAAATTAATAGCAGTTGCTGTGTTAGATTCTCCCTGGACTCCCGAGAATGGATGCCTCACGGCCGCCAACAAGCTGCAACGACGCAAGGTCATCGAGGATTTTGCCACTGAATTTGAAGAAGTAAAGAAAAAAGGAATTTTCTAAACAAAGCAGGATAAGAAAGTAACTAGTTTTACTATTGTATCGTGCATATTTATTTTACACAAAAAATGCAAGAAAGATGACCACATGCTCTTTCGTAGGAAAGATTATTTATATTTGTAACGAAAATGATTATACGATTTTTATCAAGATTTAATAGAACTACATTTTAACTAAAAAATCTGTTATGTATATGTATAAACGATTCACACTTATGATCTATGACATATATTTCAAAAATTTTAAAGGCTCACATTTCAATATTCTGCTTCTTTCAGAAGATTTCTTGCTCCATATCATTGTCATGAAGAACATATTCATTACCCCCATCATTTTCCTCTGCTTGTGTTTTCTTTGCTCTTTGTTCATCCTTCCAACTCCAGAAATAAAGTAACCATCTTTTGTAGACCTTTCTGTACTGTGATTGCACCATCTTCTTGTAGTAGCTTAAACTCACAAAGCCCCACAAGCCCTACCCAACTATCGCTATCACATCCACTTACTTGGCTCTTGTAATCAAATTATAAACAAGCTGGATATGCTGTTCCTTCAATACATATTTGATATGGCTGATAATTAGCTCCAAGTTGTTATTGGTGTGGTACACTTATTAGTTTATTTATTTGTATATCTGATGTATTCTCAGCTCACTTTGGCATATCCCACATCTGCACATGAAATCATCCCACAAAATAAGTAAATATTGACTTTCTGAATATATTAAGAGATATCAATATTAAGGAAACTTGATATGTAATACCAATGGCTCCAAAGAATGTACCTTAAGGGAAGCAAAATCCATCAGTAGCCCTACATTTCCAGTCAAAGACATATCAGGCTCATTGACATTGATTGGTAGCAATGCTTTAAAAAATCAACCATTCCATCCCTTGTAGTGTGTTGATAACCACTACAAAGATTTTGCTATGGGAATATTATAGTCTCTGAGATTTGGAGACAACAATAATATCAGTTTCATTATAGAAGGATTTAGCATCAGTGGTACTATGGTGTGTTTTTTTGTTGATAGAGAGTGTGAGTTTTTCTAGATGGCTTATAGAATCACTGTAACTCTTATAAGAAGTTTGATAAATGTTAAAATGCAATGACCGGAGGTAACACCTACACGGCATTGCTTTCTTTTAATGATATTTTATATGATACTTTGATAGTGCGATGAAAACTGCTTTGATACTGTGAAAACTGCATACATCGATACATCGATACATCGATCGATTGATCAAAGACAAAGGTAATCAGTACAAATTCAGCTATACTTTTGGGGGATGGTTGAAGCAGTAAGTTAGTAAAGTAAAAGGTACTAGAGTTCTTTTAGGAAAAAGAAAAGTTGAAGATGTAAATTTAGATTAAAACTTATTTTATAATATGTATGTTAAAAAGTTGTGGCGTATTTGTTTTCTCGTTTGATTGATCTACATGTGTGTATGTAAAATATTATGATGACAGATCTTTCCTTTGTGATTAAAAAAGATGTTGGCACATTTAAAAAATGTTGAAAAATAATAATAGTAAACAGTGAACAAAACAAAGAGAATGACACAACCTTTCGTCATTCAATTATTTATGTAGTAAAGATTTGGTTTTGTGGTACTGGTACTGCCTGTATTAGGTTGATATAGGTATTGGTATCGATTGCTCGATTTTATAGACCCTTTTCCCGTTCCTGTATCTTTAAAGATATGGATTGAACATATCGAAGAGCAACACCCGGACACGGTAGATATGATGGTAGCTGAAGAGGACTGTGGTCCTTTTCCCATTGTTGTTCGATACCGTCGCCTTTGCTGCTGCTGCTGCTGCTGATGCAAACCAGTACTGATACATCATCATCCTCATCGTCCACTGTCAGATCGACCTCTACTCTGTTGTTGGTATCGAGTGCAGCACTTGCACTCGTATTCTCCTTGTTGGTAACATATTCATTATTTCTCGTAGAGGCTTCTTCTTCATTGTAATCGTCATCTATTCGAGTTGCGGTGGGCATTCGATGATTATTCGTTGATAAAGGTTGGATTTTATAGGGAAGTATTGGCTTATTCTTTTTCCTTGGTCCTGTTACATCTAGTGTATGTACCTGGTAATCATTTTTCATCACTTTCAGTGATCTTTTCTTGATAGGCTTCATACAAGCACGTCGAGCAACAACGATTTCTTTCGGTGGACCAGAATCATCATCTTCTTTTCTTCTTGTTTGATCGTCTCTTTCATCAGACATTATCCTCGTTGCTGTACTACATTCAGTGTCGACGACGATTGACTATCGCTCGTTTTGTCACACCTAAGGATGCTAGTACCCAAAGCATATTATTGGGATTCGATATGTTCTTCGTTCTTGCCATGGTTGCTGTTCTTGCTATTGTTGTTGTTGTGCTGTTGTTGGTGTATGATTTGGTATGCCTGTATACTGTATTATATACTTTTGTTAAATTGTGTCTAATTCTTAAATTGTAAGGTCGTTGACGTAAGGCAATATTATCCCAGCCCAGATGTAGTAGAAACCTGTGGAGTCATCAATCATAATCTGAGTGAGGCGACTAATTGTTCGCTCTGTCGTTTTTTACTACATAACCATTCGTTAACAATTAATATCAATCACAATTACGAGCGATGTCAGCGTCAATAAGTGTGGAAGTTGTAGATGTTAGTGTTCTTCTTTAATAGGGCAATAATATTAGTTAGATAGTATTGGCTGTCATTGATTGAAAAAATGTATCAAATTGCCAGAGTGTGAAAAGGGTTTCTTCATACAGGACGTGAGCGAGAAACTCATGTGATGTTTTGGTGGAAGGATAAAGTTGTGTCAACGAAGGTTCCTTCACCTCTCGCATTTTTGTTAATTCCAGAAGCAGTCGTAGAAAATTCAAGATTAACTTGTAGAAAGTTAATGAAACTGCATCAAGAAGTTCAAATTGGGATTCAAATTTTATATAAGTATTCGCGACCATCGTTTAAATCAGCTGGTAAACAGCGCGCGTTTAATATGATCGAGTTTTGGTTTCGCAAGTCAGAAAATGGTTGGATGCCACGTACGTGTGCGCACGGTGCTGAAAGATGTGTGAGCAATTGAACATGATGTATTATTATATGTACGGTAAAACGAAATTACCACGAGATTCTCAATCTTCAAAATCAGATGTGTGAGTCGAAAACGAATACTAAGATTAAAAATGCCGATG
>FMBT01000822.1:0-11841 GCA_900095095.1 Fragilariopsis cylindrus CCMP1102
ATCTCCCAGGGAAAGGATCCAATAGAGTTAGCGGATCATACAAAATTTTGGTTAGAATTGAAATAAATTATTTTTACCAACAGAGGATGGTTTGGCTCGTGCGATGACGCCATTATATCCTATCCCTGAGCGCTACCACTTTGTCAGATTCTTTTTGAAGTAGTTTTACATCCTTCTACATATTCGTTTTTTGAATAGGTCCAGTTATTGATGTAGTTAGAGCCAGTTTGGGGGTCACCATGGGAGGAGGATTTTCGTCTATATTTTTTATGATAAAATGCTAGCATTTTGCGCTGTTATTTTTTTTAATTTTAAGCGCGCAAAAAATTGTAAACATTTGTAAACACGCGGCAGGAAAAAGTTAAAATGGCATTAACGAAGAACAATGGTATCATTGAAAAAAAACAAGAAGGTGTTCTTCCCCTCTTGTTGGATGGGGGGGGGGGGGATTGGGTATTTATTTTTACTAAATTCTATCGCGCTGCGCTGAAATTATTTTACCGATGACCCTTTTTGCTTTTCCCCCTTATAATTATTCATTTTTGATAAGCCTCATTTTCACCAGTTCTTGCACGTAAAGTCAGCGTACTGTAGTAAAGTTATGTGCTTTTTTTAATTCCATCAATGGATTTTATGATTTAGTTGAGGTACAGTAGGTCCCGGCTCCTGTTTTGAGACTCTTGTTATAAGGGTTCCTACAAACCGATTTCTGATTAAAATGAGATCTCTTATGGAAGATTAGTGCTCAATAAATGAACCTAGACTCATGCTTCTATCTTGAAAGATGATTTTTCACTGAGTTGTTAAAAATTCAACTAATTCAAAAAATTAGCTAGTGTTCTGACTAACAAAAATTGGGAAGGTGAATAATGCGCAGAATATTATAGATGTGTGTGTGTGTGTGTGTGTGTGTATTTGTAGTGGATCCCTTGTGGCAGCAAAGCAAATGTTCAAGGGTGTGAGAGGAAAACTCTTTATTAACTGTAGAATCTTATCTTTGCCCCCCTAATTACACTGTGCATGTGGGTATGCAAAAATCACAATCTGAGTTAGTAAGGAGAAGAAAATTTGAATTATAATGTTATTGCTGGAAATTTTTCCAGATAATAATAGACTACTAGCAGACCAATCAGATAGAGATGTTATATAATCAATAATATTTCTTTACATAGCCTACAAGCATGTTGATTTGATTTGATATACTGTAGAAGGATGTGTGTGTGTGCGTTGCAAATAACCATAACCAAGATGACAACTGCAACATTAGGGTTCCCAGTGCAATCTTCTTCTTCTTCTTCTTCCTCCTCCTTTGTCATTGTTAGACTACTTCTTCATATAACAATACAAGTACTACTTATCACTACTGCACTGATTGTATGCTGAGACCTAATAGGAACAGGTAGGCAATAACTTTCTGCAGAGACAATGTCTGCAACTCAAGATCAACTAGCCTAGCAACAATCAATCAAGATATAGACTGAATAGATTATATATATCTGCCTGTCTCTTAGTATTGCACTATCATCAATAGGTGAAGTCAGTGTTCTTAATAAATCAGAGCATTAGAGAATAAGGGTCACATTATTATAATGACCCCATTGCACTTTTAGAGAGTATTTTATGGAACTTTACAATATATACATGTATGTGTGTATAAACTACTTGTACTACAAAGCGCTATGAAAGATAGAAAGCAAAACCATAGAGCAAGACTCGATTGGCATATCTGGCAACCAATTTGAAAGTCAAACACCTGCCACATAATGTGAGCTCTCTATAAAATTATATAATATAAATTATATGGATCCTACACAAATTTAAAGTTGTCATGCAGTCATCATTGATGTGGGTTGATATAGTAATGTATAGCACAAAGTTGTATAGCGCAGATATATCTTAATATCAACCCAGCTTATAAAATGTTTATGGAGTAATCCAAGCACTCACGCACAAAATACTTACTTATTCATATCATTTCTCACATCATCCATTATTCAAAACTTTTAGTACCCTAATACCAGCAATCAATAACACAACACACACATATTCAACATGCTTTAGGATCTAATGATGATTGATATCTGGATAAGGGACATCAACCAAACCAAGAAGCACTTCCACACCTATGTGATGGAGAGGAGAGATATTATATAGTGGTTAATAAATGAGTTGAGAGGTGGAATAGAGGTAAGATAATAGTGCTCTTTACCAAAACATATGTCCATTAGATTTTGAATTGTAACAAAGAATAAGAATTACATGTTTTGCTGTAAATAAGAGGGAGATGGAGCAGAGACTTTGTGTGATCTTGAATTGTCATGATCATTGGTTACAGCTAGCACCCATATCCCTACTAAAAGAGAGGCAGAAATTCAACAAATAACTATAGATGATAATAGCATCAGTTCTGGTGGTGGTACATACATAATATGGCTGTGCAAGGAACTATCTCATTTTTGTTTGCAATGAAGTAATCTGGTGTAATTATATAGACGTGACCAACAACAATGAATAGGGGCATGGATGTGTGGTTGTGTTTGTTTTGAACTTTTATCTTTTAATCCTTCAATCTACCATCAGCTCAGGTCTATGATACATACAATGATCAGCATTACCCCCCAATTCACTTTCAGTACACTACTATGTGAAATGCTTTTATGCAAACAAATCCATGCAGGTGTTATCTGCAGAGAGAGAGGAGAGAGAGATGGACAGAGCAGTAGAGAGTTACCATACTGAGCATTCACAACAAGCAAGGATAGCAAGTAAGTAGCAGCCAACTAGCCAATGTAGCTCAACTAAGAAGGCAAGGAGCATGCAACAGTGTATTTCCTACTGTACAGCACATGCCACTAATAACATAACACATACATACAGCAGTACTGTACATCAGGGCTTCGACTGCTGGGTAAAATAAGGAGGATTCTTGTGTTGAAGCAAGATCGCACACTAGGTAAAATAAGGAGGATTCTTGTGTTGAAGCAAGATCGCACACGTGCACAAGCCTGTTATAAGCGATGAACGAAGTTTACTGATAATTGATTTATTTACGGTAGTTGTTTGATGCTGTTCGCGCACCCACTCCGTGTCGTTGGAAAAAACAATTATATGCTCATAATCACGTTGGACGATACGAAATAATTTCCAACGCACACATACCTTTTTTTCGCCAATCGCCAACTCACATCTCATGCCCTTTTTGCATTACGTTTTTGAAGGTGCGCCAGGACAACGAGGCAGGAGGTGCACGATAAAACACCAAGGTTCGAAAACAAATTTCGACCGTTAGGGGATCACTTTATCGCAGAAATTATGTGCATTATTATTACACGAAAGGACACAACGCGTTAACTTTCTTTACTTTCTCTTTTCCATTCGTTACAGTAGAGTCATTAAATTTTTATCTTAGTACATTCAACTCTAGTAGTCACTGAATAATACATACACTAAAGACAACAACACGATCCTTGTCTAACAAACAATCAACTAATCGAGAAATAATAAACAATCATGACGAAAATTGCAACTTCTTTCGTTGCTATATTGTCGACAGCGGCATTCCTTCAATCGGTTGTTTTACAGGTAGAAGCTGGATACAATCAAGGCGGTCAAGGTTTTGGTAGTAGCATCCAATTTGATACATGTGCATGTGTTACATCAGATTTTGCTGTCAACCAAGATGACAATAATAGATGTAACCCAGATGAAAACATGTCGGGTTCTCAGGCACGAACTTGTAAGTCTTCCTTCTTATTTTTGATATCCAACCTTCCATCCAACATTATGATTCTTGTTTGAGTGTGTGCCATCGGGAATAGTCAGAATGCTTACTAACACTACTACTACTACTACTACTACTATTACTTCTTCTTCTTTGTCATCATGCCTGACCCAACAGGGCAAAATCTTTGTGGAGGAAGTCGTGGCAATAATGGTAGTTTCGATGATGACTTTACCAATAGTAATAGTCAAGCCTCAGACAATGACAACGGAGATCAAGATTTCTTTAGCATTCCTCAAAGAGTTGGTGATCCGTTCCGTGATCTCTGCAGACTTATTGGCCAGTACCCGAACGTACGAGAGCTATTGGGACGGGGAATATCACCTCATACCATCTTCGCCCCAACCGATTCAGCTTTTACAAAAGTTAGTGGTGTTATTGGAGCGCTCGATGAACAAAAACTATTAGAGATACATATCTTACCCCAAGCGCGATTAACGTATGATTTAACATGTGGACAAACATACAGAACCCTCAACACAGATAACAATAGGAATAACGTCCAAAGGATTAAGACAAAATGCGTTACCGCAGCAAACACACAAGTTCTTGGACCTGGTAACTACAAGACTGGACAAAAACCAACGATCGGTGTACCGAACAACGTCTTCAATGCAAATGAATTTGAGAATCAATTTCAATTTGCAATTACTGTACAGGATGAACTCAGTGATAGCGATAACGCCGGGGATTTCAATCTTTTGTTTTCCCAAGACGTTATCTCATGTAACGGAGTGATTCATGTTGTTGACAATGTAATTCTACCAGGAAATAGTCAACCTCAAAATGCTTACAATGGTAGAAATTATTATGGTTCGACCTACCGGTCTGGAGGCGGTTATTACGGTGGTAACAGTGGCGGAACTACAAGAAGTCATTACTACGGATCAGGCAATCAATATTACGGTGGTGGCAAAGGAACTAGTTACTACAGTGGTGGTAAAGGAACTAGTTACTACAGTGGTGGTAAAGGAACTAGTTACTACAGTGGCAGCGGCAAGGGCAGCGGTGGTTACTACCATAGAGGAGGTAAAGGAAGCAAGGGTGGAAAGGGTGGAAAGGGTTCTAAACATGGAGGATACTATGGAAACAAGGGAGGAAAAGGAAGAAAGGGTTCTAATCGTGGATACGGAAAGGGAACCGGACAGTACGGAAAGGGTACAAGCTACGGAAACAGTGGTGGATACTACAGTGGTAGTAGTTATGGTGGTGGCTATGGTGGTGGATACTACAACCCGGGTGGTGGTTACTACCGTCGTGATCTTGAAAGCGAACAAGAAGAAGGTGATTACCAAGAAGGTAACTTCGGTGAATATGAAGCAGAATATGCTGACTTTTTAGATCCTGACTTTGAAGACCCTAACCGTGAATTATACGGTAGTGAAGAAAATGAAGTAGAAGATAAGGAAACTGAACAACAAGTTGCTGGTGCTGCTGCAGCAGCCAGGGAAGCATCTATTGCAGAAAAGTTTAAGGGTCGTAAACGACGACTTGAAGCATTATTGGAACCCAATGGTAATATTGCACAAGTAGAAGCATAAACAGCAACAATAATAATAATAATCATAAAGGAAAGAAAATGGATAGAAAGGTGTAACGAGAAGGAATGGGGACGTCAATCATTGGAAGACGTCGTCGTTCGGTTTATCGTTGAAAAAACTGAAGAAAATTCATCGGAGAGTTTGTAACTTGTTTGATTGTAATTTATATATGTATAACACAATCTCTTCATTATAACATACACACGCACACACACATACAGATTCGGGCCTGCAAGAAAGAACAAAAGGCGGCTATTTCACCGGGTTTTTATTTTGTGTACAAGGTGCAACAAAAATCTTAATATAAATAATATATAAATGTAAAAAGTTAAATAAATAAATTGCTCTTCTACTAGTACCGTACATTTTAGTACTGTAAGACTATTATAAGAACGAACGGACGAAACCAAACAAAACATAAGTTAGTTGTTTCCCATACCCACATCATGCATTTCGTACGTGTACCCGTACAACCAACCATCCGACACAACATACAACACGACGCATCATAGTATCGTGCACATGATGATTATGCTCATAACTGTATTGTTCTGCTCCCACTCACTCACTCACTCACTCACTGCCACCTACAAACAATAAACGATACTCACCCCCTCGCCCCCCCCCCCCCTTCTACCGGTATGCAAGAAAAAATCAGTCTGTTTCATTATCGTTTATAGTTAGTTCATGATACTTTGACTACCGACCGGTATGTATGACTACTGTAATTAATTATCTATTAGAATATCATTCGCATAATACGGATCGTTTTGTGATACCCATACCCATACCGCGCACTTTTTATATATAAAAGAGGATGGATGGATGGATGGATGAATGGATGGTTTGTTACGTTACGCCTTTCACATGCATCAAGAAAATGCATTTCAATCTACACAACAACCACCCTGTCATACCGTGCGCTTTTACTACTACAAAAAAAAAGAGGACGGATGAATGAATAGTAACGCCGTTTCTCACACCATTAAGAGGAATGTCATCGCATCGCATCGCATCGCATTCCATATCTTTTTCTCATGAAAAAGACAGCTACGACCCGTAACCAAATCAATAATAGATCAATTCTGATCTGATCTGATCTGATCATTTTATAATCATTCATTCATTCATTCATATATTTCTATAGTTCATTATTGTCCTGTTTCTTTTTCCCCCCTTGAGTGTCCGTCCACCAGAGGCTAGGCAATTAAGTAAGCCAATACGCACGCAACGTGACAATGCTTTCTTCTTTTTTCTTTCTTTCTTTTTCTTGACCACAACTACTTGTCTTTAGTTGTTCGAGTACAGTACAGTACAGTACAGTGTGTTGTGACGTTTACTTTACAACCCGTATATTGTATGTTAAAAGAATCATCCCATTCCATTTTCAATCCTTTTTCTTCTCTTTGCTCTAATCTTCTGTCGCAGCAGAGCAGAGAAGAGCAGAGCACATCCATCATGATTGATTGATTCATTCTATTCTATTCTATTCTATTCTATTCGATTCGTTTCTTCGTCACGACATTGAATATAGTATAGGAATAATATCTCCTTCTTCCTCGTACATTCAGCCAACGATGATATCCGATTTTGACTCATGGCAGTGTGTGTGTGTGTGTGTGTGTGTGTGTTTGTCTCCCTGTTGGATTGCGGATGCATACCGGTACTGTAGAAGCTCTACAGTACTGTGTACTAGGGAAAGTCGCGCAAAGCGAAGAAAGATTTTTTTTTTCATTCGTGCTAATTTCATTAGGTCTTAGGACTATTAAAGTACTTACCCTTGGTACAACAAAGCTCACTTGCACATCCTTTCGTGACTGAAACGCCTTCGATTAATAGCCAATCAATTTAATTCATTCTGGTCTCTCAAGATATACAGTACATACGTCACAGTACAATATTATATAATAGCCAGCTACAGCAGCTTCGAAAATAAAATAAATAATGTATCATCCGCGACTACTACCTGACTGGTACTATGTACTAAAAGAACAACATAATACCTCCGAGAATATCTTTTGCATTTAATATTTTCACACACAACAAACGTTTATTTATGCGAAGGCCTACTTCGAAGTAGCTCCACTCCCCCTCGACACTCCTCTCTCTCTTATTTCGTCTATCAAAAACAAATCATTGGGAGGTTGAAGTTGACCGGTACAGTGTCGTGTTGTTGAGTGAGTGCTTTTGATTGACTTTTGATTGACTTATTATTCTATTATGTTTCGCGTACCCAACAGTACCACAATTGAATGAAACTAAACTGAACAGATCGACATACAAGACGCACGTATCAATCATACAACAAACCACAACACAACGTAGCACTGCATCTACTCGGAAGCAAGTAAGTAGGTTAGTACAGCACTGTTACATACCGGTACAAAACACATGCGCCTATGTTTTATTGTCAGCAAGTATCTCCGTCGTCTCGTCTTGCCTCCCTATTCGATTCTATTCGATGTCTTCCGAGCGTCAGCAGTCTCATCACATTCTCCTATCTCTTCTAACGCAATAGCAGCAACAACAGCAACAACGTCATATAGCACTCCACTTCACAGTAAAGACATACAGTACCCCCAGGAGTTGAGTGCGTGTCTCTTGTCGTGCATCAATAGCTGTTGATTATTCTTGAATTGAAACGAAAAGTATTGAACAATTAATTGTTTGCATTTTGCTTCAATTGCCTTGCTTCAATTATAGCAAGTAGCAGCAGTACTATCAGGCTGGTTGATTGTACAACAATTTACTAGTAGATTCAATTCCAATTCCGATCGAGTAACGTTCGACAAGCAAGCACGCAAGCATCAGCTCTCTCTCGCTCACTCTCAAGGGAATCGCTTGTGGATAGAATCGCTCTCTCTCTCTCTCTCTCTCTCTGGGCTTATTACTCGATCATGCCGTATTATCCCGTTGACGATACTACAACTGGCGGTGAAACTACAAGAAGAGTCAGTAAACATTATAACAATCGCAGTAAGAACAACAGTAGCAATATCTTAATAAGTGCAAGAAGATCAGCAGAAAAACATAGACGTAGCAGTAATAGTATTAGTAATAACATAACGATCATCAAAATCAGCATTATAGCGCCAAAAGCGATAAATGATAATGTTTTGAACCAATACGACTACATATTAATCAATATCAAAGACGTGATAGTAAACTTACACGCCATTTTCGAATCTACAAAATAGATCTGGTGTGTGGTATGTATGAATAATAATGCAACTAATTTAGAAAGTTCAAATTATTATTCATGCGGACATACACCATCAACATCGTCACCTACTTCTTTTTTAAACAGTTTAACAGCTGGAATCTTTTCATCATTACGATCATTAAGTGGTGGAGGAATAGGAGGAGGAGGTGATAGTCCCGGACCGAATGCTACTACGAGTCCCAGAACACCCAATAATACATTATGATGATTTGATATTGCTACCGCATTGATGAATGCTGATATTGAAACTAGTTTGACGAACGGTGATGGTAATGAAAATAGCTTTAGTATGAGTGTGGTAGTTTATTTGTGATGATGTAGTACAAGTATGAATATGAATGATATGAGTACTACTACCTCATTGCTATTTAATTCAACTGAATTAAATGAAGAGAATTTACCTCAACCATTAGAATTTCCACCAACAGAAGCTGGAGCAGCAGCAACCACAGCTGGAAACAATGAAACAGGACGAGAACACCAAAAAATGAAACTACACCTTTACTACTCAATACTGGCAGGAAACCGGCTGTTGATGTTGGTGTTTGTTGATGTTTCTGTTCCAGCTGCTGTGGCACCACCATCAAAAAACAATACGGAAGTAGTTCATCATTCTATGATAATGCAATATATCTGCAGCAATTGATGTTGCAAATAATGATAACCAAAATGGCATTGGACAGCAGCAGCAGCAGCAGCAGCAACAACACAGCAACACCAGCAACACCAGCAACAACCAATACAACCAATACCCACACAGACCCAGCAAAACAAATACGCCGTACAATCAATGAACATACACAATTTATCTGTTAAAGAACGTCAAATAGGTACCTGTGATCTATATGGTATGTCAGAACTCATACAAGAAAATCCTATCAAAATTGAACAACTATTAAAAGATATGGATACATATATTGTATCATTATATTGTCATTCTTCGGGTGGTTATTCATCAGCGTCTACTGATTCATCACACAACACAAACTTCACAGACGAATTATACATCTCAACATTAGGATGGGCCTATTTAAATCATTTCCAATATGTTCAAGATGAAAAAATTAAATTCCTGAGAGCAAAAAACTATGATCCAAAACAAGCTGTCAAAGCTATGGCATTATATTATACCAAAAACAATTATATTTTGGAATTGAAAATTTAGGGAAGAATATAACAATGTCAATGTTAACAGAGAACGATATTTATTTACAACAAGATGGTATACAAATGATAGCAGGTGGAACACGTGATCAATTTGGTAGAACAATATCAAGTCCAATTTGGTAAAATATGGGAATGCATACCAATTGATTCCTCTGTAAGGTTTGATTATATATGTTACTGTTATTGTTACTTTGTATTCGTCACCGCTGCTGCTGCCGTCGTCACCATTGTCCTTGCCATCATGTTCTTTTCTCTCTCTCTCTCTCACTCACTCACTTTTTTTCTTCCTCTTCCTTTTTTGTTTTTTTATAGATACGTATTATGATGTATGGTAGTCAAATATTAACAAAAGATGTACGGATACAATTCCATGGATATGTACATGTATTAATTGCGCATAGCATGAAATCAAATTTATCATCAAGACATGAATTATTAAAAGCAAAAGAAATGATGGTATGTCGATCATCATTACCACTTAAATGTGTTGGTAAGCATTTTTGTTATCACAATGAGTATTGTGAACAGTTTATATAATGTTTTTGTACATGTACTAAACCCATTCCAGGCAGTACGTGTTCGATTCCATTATGGTACAATCCAAGAATGTATCTATAATTTAATGGAATATGGTATATCACATAATGATATACCAATACAAATATATATAGGACTACAAATAATAGTATTGGTGAGGGTGTTATTACTACATTAGATGATGAATTTCATATTGATACACAATTCCATATTGCATTCTTAGAAGCAATAGAAGAACGTGAAGAAGTTGATCGGTTACAACAACAACAACAACAACAACAAACAACAACAGTCACACCAACAACAACAGCAGCAGCAGCAATCCCAACAACAAACACAACTACAACCACAGTCACAGCATTCGCAGCAGCAATTCCAAACTGAAGCTCAACATCAAGGTATAATAACAAACGCTTTAGATCGTAACGAAAACAATGGTAGGGGTAATAGTGATGGTAGCAACAACAACAATAGCGGTGGCAGCAGTGATTGTATTGCTATTTTACCAGGTCCACTGGATATAATAATGGGACGTGGATGTCATAATACAAAGAAACCTGGTACTGTACGTTTAAAGAAACTATTAGAAACATATCGATCCCAATATGATTCCACTAATAGTAAAAATGAAAAAAATGCAATAGTACAAACTATATTACAACAAGTGACTGATTCTGGATCACGTTTTTTAATACAGGATACCAAAACAACAACAACAGCAAGTAGTTCTAATAGTAATACTAGCGGTAGTAGAGATAATAATGGCAATGGCAATGGCAATGACAAAGAAGGTAGATGGATTATATCATCCCATCAAAAGGCATATGATAAAATTGCACATGATTTACGCAATATGAGACGACGACGTGCTGCTACTTCTGCTACTACTATCACTAACACTAATAATTAATTGGTGGTATATAGTAACACTACAGTACGAAGTGACGCCATTTTGTGTACCACCACCAAATCCTGCCTTCGAAGATTTTTTTCAGCTATTTCCTCCAGTCAGCGCTAACTGCACATGCGCTATCGTTTGAAAATTTAGCGTCTAATTACCACCTTCAACGACGAAATTTGCAAGGAGGATGAGGGAAACTTGTGACTTTAACCCTCTATTTTGTGAGTAGATCTTAATATTTTAAGGTTTTAGGTTGCTTTTACATACGCTAATTTTTCAAACGATAGAGCGCGTGCAGTTAACGCTGACTAGAGGAAGTACTTATCCTTTTCCAGGTTTTCAGTTGGTACGGTAGCGCACAACATAAATGATAAGAACAAGAACATCATCAACAATATCAACCAGCACAACCATGCAATCATGTCCAACGTAAATATTATTACTTAACCGAGATAAGAATACCAAAATGGAGGAGGTAATTATTCCCTCTCCGTCGTCGTCATCTCCGCCACAACTGCTAATACCAGTAGTAGTAGTATCATTTCGAACTATATTAAAACAGTTCCCAGAATTCCTGATTCATTTATTACCTACCTGTACATTGCTGAATGACAGGACTGTTTTTAAATGCACTTGCTTCATTAAATAAAGCAATTATATTCAAAAGCTAAAATTGATTATGCCTACATGG